>JALMQS010000128.1:29876682-29919919 GCA_024734495.1 Forficula auricularia | reverse complement strand
AATTTTTTTTTGATTTCAACATCAGGGCGGTCGGGTTTATTGAATTGATTATAAAATCTTCAATTTCTTAATTTTTTTTTTTTATTATTTTTTATTCGTGCTTAGAAAAACATTTTCATGGAGGTTGTTTTCTGTCTATATACATGTCGTTACCCACTAAAAATTAAGAGGAAAAGTTTAAGAAAGTTTTGACAAAATGTTTTTTTTTTATTCAATTTCTAGATTTGAAAGATGAATAAATCAAAAAATTTAATTGTTACATATGTAAAGTTAACGAACTGTTGTAGCTATAAGGTGAAATTAGACAAGTTTATATTATAAAGTAAAGAAAATTTTTGAAAATTTTTTGTGAAACCTACCTTGGTTGGGAGAAAAATCTTAAAAATTTCAATAAATTTATATTATACAGTTTGAAATCTGGACGATTGGAGAGGCAGAGAGAAGTAGAGTGGTGACTTAGAAAAGTTTTGGCTATAGAAGGACGTTAAAGATTAAATGGGTGAATAGATTTATAAAGAAGGAAATTCTTGAAAAATTGCAGAAAAGAGAACACTGGGAAAGATTCTGGAAGAATAGGAGAAGAGCTCAAATGATAAGGCACTCCATAAAACACTAGTATTTTATATTTTAAATTTTAAAAATTCTAAAATTTTTTTTTTTTAATTTTCTTCACTTTAATATGTTTCACCAAGAACCTACACATTCTCTTTAACAAAAGTTTATATTAATAAAGTGTATCTTTATGCCACTATAGCTTACCGAGGAGAGGCCTGAATTTTTTTATTTTTCCTTTCAATTTAATTATCTAATGAAAACTCGTATACTTAGCAGTCAAAATAATGTTTCTATGTAACATAAACGACATTATGCATTGATTAATATATTTACTAAAATATTAACAAATAACACGTTTCGATCGCTTCATCTGTGATCTTTTTCAAGCATGAGATTACCGCATGTGAGTGGATTGAAGGCCTTTCTGTGGTATGATGGTATCACAGATGTAGTGATCGAAACGTCATGTATTTGAGTTGTGCGTATTTGTTAGGGTTTTAATAAGCATATTAAACATGCATATTGTGGTTTATTTCAAAAAATTATATTAAACTATTCAACCACCAAAGCTTTCATCAATTATTAAGTGTAATCACACTTAGCTACTTTCGTGAATTTTCGAAAATTTTAAATCAAAACGTTATCAAGCTGGAGGAAGGGAGCCGAGGGGTGAACCGCGACCTAATATCGTGTACACCTACTTCCACTTCCAAACATGCATAATGTGGTTTATTTCAAAAAATTATATTAAACTATTCAACCACCAAAGCTTTCATCAATTATTAAGTGTAATCACACTTAGCTACTTTCGTGAATTTTCCAAAATTTTAAATCAAAACGCTATCAAGCTGGAGGGAGGGAGCCGAGGGGTGAACCGCGACCTAATATCGTGTACACCTAATTCCAATAGCGGTTCACCCCTCAGAGGGAACACTGCAATGGGAATCATTTTGGGATCATGAAGCGAAAAAGGGAACTCAAAATAAAAATTGCATGTTTAATAGAATTTTAAAAGATCTATTCAAAAAGTAGCCCACTAGATTTTTCATCAACACTTTTTTTAGGTACGTGAAAATAATAAAAATCACTTTTTGTTTGTAGAGAGAAATCTTTTTATTTATTTTTTTGGACTCTGATAATTCCGAATGATCAAACAATCTATATCTCAAAATTTGAAGTTTTTTACTTTAATTGTTTAGAAGGTACAGATCAGTGTTAAGAAATTTTGTTTTACGATTATCAAAACTGAAGAACTCTTCAAAACTACCCTTTATGAGTGATATCCTAAGTTTTTGGGTGGGATGCGAAACTGAATTTTTTTGAGAATTTACAAATTAAAACAAAATTCTTTAGTGGTTGAATAATTTATTAGAACTTTTTGAAATAAACCACATTATGCACATGTTGCCACCGCTGTGGTATCTCACGTGAGAACGATCAGAGATGTTGTGATCAAAACGTCGTGTATTTGTGTTGCTGCAATATACATATATTGAGTGTTTTAATAAATATAGTGTAAAAAGTGCATAATGTGGTTTTATTTTCAAAAAGTTTGAATAATTTTTAGAGATTTGATAATCAATTATATATATTTTAAAGGTAAAACAATGGATCTATAATATTTATCATATGTACTTAATCATAGAATATTTATGTGACAAAAAAAGAAATAATTTCAAAAAAGTTCTAATAAAAACAGAGAAATACACAAATAACCGTAAAATGAATTTTCTTATAAAATTAATAATAATATTAATATTCAAAGTGACATAAAAATATTAGCTAAATATTTATCATAGAATAAATAAATCCTCAAGACACGATTGATCATGCATTTGGGTTCGTAATGCGTCCATTTAAAAAGAAAGACTTTAATTTCTCTTGATCAATAATTCTGCTTGTTGTGAAAGCGACAGGTGGCAATTGGAGTGGGTGGGCGGGTCATGGAAAAAGAATTTGACCTCCCGTCGTCTCACGAAATGTTTCTTTAATCATATATTTTTATTTCACTCAACCGGTTAAACGGTAAAAAAAAGTAAAAATGAAATGATTCTGCACTTAAAGGGTTGTTTTGAAAGTTCAGTTAGCGTTTGAGCCAGCCAATCCGAAAGGTAGACTGGCCTGTTCTTAGTGGTGGTGTTCAATTTTCTCAGAAACTAATGAAACGTTACTTTGATCTTTCATTCCTTTCCTGAATACTCTTTTAATTCGTTACCGAAGAGAGTAAGGTAGAAAGGAGCTTTTGCTTGAATTCCGGCTTTGAAAATTTCGCTTATATAAATATCGATAAAATTGAATGGAAAGTATTTTCTATATTCGATGAGAATACTTACATAGAAAAAATAGTTTTTTATCGATTTTAAAGAAAGGTGAAGTGGAATGGATAGATCGCCAGAAAATGGAAAATTCTGACAAATGGAGGCTTTTTAATGCTGCCGTGTTCTCGTGAAACTGCTGATGCAACCCGAAAGACTCTCTCTAAATTTAACATTGTTACAATTCATTTCTTCGATATTAAATAAAAAACCTAACTTTATTTGAACACAACCCATTTAACTTACCAGGTTGGAATATTCCCTTCTTTTCTCTTCAGTAATGGAAGAGGGAAAAAAATTGAAGGAAAAGCAAAAACTTTTTCAAGACTTGGTATATACACTAGGGGCCGTCCATAAATTACGTTACACAAATTTCAAGATTTTTAGACCCTCTTTCCCTGTGTAATATTCTGTCACATTTTCATTGAGCCTTTCCTGTATTGTGACGTCACAGTATCAGTTTTATATCTTATAATTTTGAATAATTGTGGAAACTCTGAAAATATATTTTTAATTTTTTTAATTTTGACTTTTGTGACATCACGATTAATTTAAGATTCCCGACCACCCCCTGGCATCATTTTTGTCACAAATCTGAGATGGCCTTTCCCCTTTACTGTGCGACATAACCTATGGACGGCCATCTAGTTTGAACCGCCCCTAGTTATAAAATATATAATAAACTATTTTTTTAAGGAGGATGAATACAATTCAATTGCCTATTTTCGTTAATTTTTTATTAATTTTAAAAATTACCATATTCAGTACGCACCAAGCTATTTAAATTTCATATTAATAATATAGCTATTACTATAATTTCCACATCGATGAAGCAAAAGTGTAAAGCTAGAGAGCCCGAAACTTAATCAATTCTCCACATTATAAATACAAACATGATTTGCCGCAGTATCGAAATTCTATGACATTCTGTTCTTGAGTTGTCGTGGGTAATGAAATCTAGACAAACACACAGACAGGAAAACATCATTAAATTTATTATTAAAATTAATATTTTTATTTTTTATATGAGAACGTACAGAATGACAATTTTATCAAATATCTTAGTAGATTTTTATGTACATATTATATTGTCAGAATGTTTCACGCCCTCAGGATTGTGCCTAAAAAAATTCTATCAATTTTTCAAAAAGATACTTTCAAATTTTCCATATTAAATTATGATTTTTTTCTATTTTAGACATTTTTAAAAACATGATAATTAAGTAAATGGTTTTTATAAAAAATAAAAATAAAACCGACTTCAAAAAATTAAATGCAACAAATAAAATAAAATAAAATACACTAAAAGGTATAAAATAATGATCTTATTTAGTCACAATTAAACGACGAAATATTTACATGAAATCACTTTTTGAAGTCGGTGCCAAACATATACATTATATGAATCAAACTCGACGGATTTTACTTAGTACGATTGGCGGGTACGCTCGCTTATTTATGTAGTTTGTTTAGCACCGACTTCAAAAAGTGATTTCATGTAAATATTTCGTCGTTTAGTTGTAACTAAATTAGATCATTATTTTATACCTTTTAGTGTATTTTATTTTATTTTTGAGTTCTTATTATTTTATTTGTTGCATTTAATTTTTTTGAAGTCGGTTTTATTTTTTTTTATAAAAATTATTTTTATTTTTCTCTTTTTAGTGATGTTATTAATAGTGACTTAATATAATATCTTGCATGCATCTCGTAAGAGAAAGCGTCGGGCGAATGAATCAGAAAATGATAATAAAATTAAATTCATAAATATAGAAATTCTCTAGAAACGTTTGCGGGTTTTAAATGAACGTTTTAAGATTGATTTTTTATAAAAGATTTTATTTATTATAATTTCGATTATTTGCTCATAAGAATTGGATATTTACGTTAATTCGTCATTGATCATATCATCAGAACTTGACTAAATTAATATGGGACCACTCCTAAGGTACCCTCTTTCCAATATAAAAAGAATCATCGAAATCGGTTCATAAACAAAGAAGTTATGCCTGAACAAACATAGCAAAAAAGGTCCAATACCAATGAAAAAAAAACGGGACCAATCGGAAACTAGACTGAACCCAATGCAAAAAAATCATCAAAATCTGTTCACAATTGGCGAAGATATCAGGTAACATAGACACAAAAAAAATCAGTCGAATTGAGAACCTCCTCCTTTTTTGAAGTCGGTTAATAAAAAGAAGTTGAGCCAATTCACTATCAGGCTTGGACTGTAAAATATTGTAAGAGGATGATTCCAACATTGAAATTGAATAAATAAAACCAAGTTTTTTGATTTTAGAAAAAATTGATATTTTTTCTAAATTTCAAAATCACTAGAGGATTTTACATCTCTTCGCTTAAGCCATCTCTGCGGCTAGTAAGTTTTCCACTTTGGTTTAATTTCCGAAGGGATTACCCCTTTTTTAACCGACTTCAAAAAAGGAGGAGGTTCTCTATTCGACTGAATTTTTTTTTTTTTTTTTTTTTTTGTGCCTATGTTACCTCATATCTCCGCCAATTGTGAACCGATTTTGAAAATATATTTTGCATTGGGTTCAGTCTACTTTCCGATTGGTCCCATTTTTTTCTCATAGGTATTAGACCTTTTTTGTTAGGTTTGATCAGGCCTAACTTCTTTGTTTATTAACCGATTTCGATGATTCTTTTTTTATTGGAAAGAGGGTATCTTAGGGATGGTGCCATATTAATTTGGTCAAGTTCTGTTGATATGATCACTATTTTTTTTTTTTTTTTTTTTTTTTTTTTGACTTTTCGGCCTTTCTAGCCATAAGCCTAATTACGATACTAGTTATATATTTTTTTTAAATTTGTCTCTACCCCCGGGGTCAGATTTTAGCTGGATGCCTCGAGCCGGATTCGAACCCGGGTCCCCTGGTTAGCTCGCTGTCATGCTACCGCCTAGCCTATCTGAGCCCCCTGATATGATCACTATTAATAACATCACTAAAAAGAGAAAAATAAAAATAATTTTTAAGAAAAAAATAACCGACTTCAAAAAATTAAATGCAACAAATAAAATACACTAAAAGGTATAAAATAATTATTATCTTATTTAGTTACAAGTAAACTACTAAATATTAACATGAAATTACTTTTTGAAGACGGTGCCAAACATATACCTTTTATGAATCGCACTCGACGGATCTTACTTAGTACGTTTGGCGGGTACACTCGCTTATAGGTATGGTTTGTTTGGCACCGACTTCAAAAAGTAATTTCATCTTAATATTTAGTAGTTTACTTGTAACTAAATAAGATAATAATTATTTTATACCTTTTAGTGTATTTTTATTTGTTGCATTTAATTTTTTGAATTTATTTTTTTCTTAAAAATTATTTTGACATGACATAAAACATATTATCTAATACCATAATATGCTTTGTTTCATGTCCTTTTATTATTATTATTTTTTTCTAAATAATTAAATTAAACAATGAGGAGATTTCCTTTAGTGATTCTGATATTTCTAAAACTACTATCACTTTGGAAAATCAAAAAACTCACTTGTTTTCATTCATAATATTTAATTTTAAATTTTCTAGCTGTGTAAACACTTTATATTAATCATTTGTGTCATGGTGACAGTTTCATTAATTTACTTTCTTGTTCACATTTTTTGCTGACAAAAAAAATTGCTAAAATTTGCAAAGACCGTGCAAAACCTTTGTTAAGTTTTTTAATTTTTTCTCTAATTATTTATTTTAACATCAAAGATATTCCATTTTAAAAATATAGATATTTATATGTAATATTTAACTCCATTTTCCTATTTATATATAATGTAATCTAAAATGGGATCGCATCTACTCCAAGAGAGATCTACTCTCTGATATTTCCGTTATCTGTTTGTCTAAGTCGAAATGGAATACTCATTGTCAGGCTGGCGTGTAAATACGAGTGCATCAAGGGCAATATCCACTCAAGCGTAGGGATTTGGCCTCCCGTGGGACTCGGAAGAGGTTCTTGGGATAAAGAAGAAGGAGTTGTTAAACCGGCGACGACCCTCCCGAGGGAGTCAAGTTTCCGGTCAGCATAGCCGGCTATCGATTCGTTCAACCCTTGACTGAGCAAACACCTTTTCCCCCGCCACCCTCGATTAGTCTATTAATTAGTCTGCAAACCCCATGCTAAATATGCATACACTTAAGGTGATACCATTCACCCAGGAGAGGCTATTAAAGTTTAGATATTAGTTTTTAGTGAGATTTTTAATGAATTCCAAAGTTTGGTTGTAATTTTATTATCATGTCTTTACTTTCCACTTATACCTCTGTCTCTCTCTACGTATCTCCACGATAAATAATATCCCCGGGATTTGAAATATTATTACATAGAGAATCAGGGGAATAAAATTTCAAATAATTAAAAAGTTTGTTATAATATCAGATACAGATATATCGATATACGCGAACTTTGGGATTTCATTTTATTATTAGGTACTAACTAAATTATTTTTAATGACAAGGATGAAATAAAATTCAATAAAGAAAGTCTCTTCCAACCTAAGATGGATTTAGAACTTTGGTTATATTCAAGGATTTGATTTAAGTCAGAGATAATTGTAGGATCTAGTTTTTGTGAAAGCTTTATGGTATATTTTTATCATAACTAGTCATTTTTTAATGATATGAATGCAAGAAGATGCAATAATGGAATTTCCAAGGCGGAAAAAAGAAAAATTATAATAATAGAACTTTAGGTATATTTTATGATAAGGTTTTGGTAGAATTTAGCGTTATTTGGACACGTATGGTAAGTTTCTAAGAAAAATTGAGGCTTTAATTCTAATATAGATACTAGGCATTTTTTAATTATGAAGTTGAAAAAAAATGCAATAAACGAAATACTCTTGCATCTACTAGAGCAGTGATTCTCAACCACTGTGCTGCGGAACTTTAGTGTGCCGTGAAATTCCTGAAGTGATCCGCCACTGCTAGGCAGTGGTCCTCCCAAATTGGGAATTTTTTTTTACAATTCTTTATCAATTGACATTACATTTAATCCAAATATTTATTTGATCATTTAAACTGAAGAGGTTACAGAATGCAGAATGTCCTAAGATAATTTTATAGGTACATCAATAAATAAACCAAATAAAATTTTATTATGGGGGGGCGGATAGGCTAGGTGGTAGCGTGTCATCCTGCTAACCAAGTGGACCCGGGTTCGAATCCGACTCGAGGCATCTGGCTAAAATCTGACCCCCGGGGTAGAGACAAATTTAATAAAATAAATAGTATCGTAAATTGGCTTATGGCTAGAAAGGCCGAAAAGCCAAAAAAAATTATATTATTTTATTTTATTGTTAATGGGACGTCAAATTTTTAAATTATTAAAAGTGTGCCGTGACAAAAAGGTTGATAATCACTGTACTAGAGAAAAGCGATAGGGAACATATTTAAGTTATGTTCAAGGTTTTGATCAGAATCAGAATAATTCATTTGCAGATTTAATTCTGAGGGGATGCAGGTGTCGGATTTGTACACTGGCCATATTATCCTATCATTACGTTTTAAGCTCATTTAATTTAGAATCGTATTATATATTGTATTAGAAACAAAACCCTAGTGACGCTCATGTGGCCTCCGAAATCCGAGGCCAAAAAACGAAATTAAAAAAAAAAATAAATAAAATAAATAAATATTAAAATTAATATCTAATAATAATTTTTACTAATAAATATTTTTTTCTTTTTTTCAGGTAAGTTCTTCTTATGCCAGTTCTCAACCAGAAGGTAATTTTAAATTACTTGTTGTTCTAGACTAGAAATTTCCTATGAATTTTCGAAAAAAGTATAAATTCATTTTTTGAATAGCCGTTTTCACCATTTGGGTGGTGAGTCCAACTAGAAATAAAATTCGGGAGATTTTGCCCGAATCTAATGATATTCTTATGGATTGGAAAGACTCTAAAAAATACGCACAGAACCAAGGGTTTCTTCACTTCGGTGATCCTTTGGATATTGCTGGTTTGAAGGCTGTTCTTATAATATCTAGAAATTAGGATTCTCTTCCTGGTTTTATTATTTCTAGAATCTTCAATTCTTGACTCTACGATTACCTGGCTCTTCCTAAGCCTTTTTTAAGATGTAAATTACTTAAGAGTGTTTCACCTTATTGCATTTTCATCAATAAAAATAAAAATATGTTCCTCGTTATATCGTATAATTATATATGATAAAGGCGATAAAACACTTTGCAGGCGATTAAATAATTAACTAGATCCAGATACAGTTTAATTATTAAAAAGAAAAAACGAGAGAGAAACAAGTAGAGGGCGCGCTTTTCCTGGCATTCCTTGAAGAATAATCCCTTCCTCAACTATTAACAGATTCGATTGTCCATCTCTCTTCCTCCTTTTTTGGGAAAGTGCCGGTCTTTTACTTTATTCGTCTCGATGTGTGCGAGAGCCATTTCGCTTATTGATCCGCGGGAATGCATAAATTATTCCCATCGCGAGCGAAGTGCGCACGACACACATACTGACGCATCCACACCACTCTTGGGCTTCGGGTAGGAGGATACCACCTTGTATGCTAGTATACCCCCATTCAATTATTCACAATTACGCGTGGCTACCTGAAAGGAACCTGCGGAATAGCGGAGTGTGTGTGTGTGTGTGTGACTGAGTTTATGTATGGGAATCGTGACTGAATAGATACGAACATGAATCAGATACACCATGAAACTGTCACACACACACACATATACATTGACACATCCACTCATTTTTGGAACAAAATCTTTTTGTTTATATAATTTTAGAAAAACCTGACCGTACTAATATGAAGACATTTTTTATTCATTAATCCCGACCCTCCACGTAAACCACACTCTGTACCTCAGAGTATTTCAATTTTAATAGAGAAAATGCCTCTGTGTACCTATGTGGGTGTGTGTTACATATGTACACCGGTGTTTTTTTCTTCCAAATCCTAACCGATATTTTTAATTTTTTTCCCCCAATCTCTGTGTTATCTATATTCTACTCTACTCTCTAAATTCTACCACCATACTACCCGACCCTCCAAAAAAAACATCAACCAAACCCTAAAATAACAATTGAGCTTGCTTACAAGCATGCAATCTGTTTGAAAACAAAAAGGATTATATATGATGGATCATTTTATTTTTTATTTTATTTATTTATTTATTTTTTATTAATTTAACAAGTTCACAATACAGGTAAAAAATCGTAAAAAATATTGATTTTCACATGAAGGTATTGTCTTTTGTTGTTTTTATTTTTCAACAACATAATTTTACTTTTAATTGTTATAAGAATAAACCACACACTCTTTTTTTATTTAACCCCTCTTTGAATCGAGAAATCAACATTCAAGTTGCTCATGAAATAAAGAATGTGATTTTAGAATTAAATACATACAAATAAAAACTGCTTGTAAATTATCAATTGATCAAATAAGTGCTTACTTAAACATAAAAGTACTGTGGAAAAGTATTTTAAAAACATGAAATAATCTAAATAAAAAAAAAAATAAATAAAAATAAGCCAACCAAATGCGAGTCGTACCGCATACCGAGATTTACCTTATAGCTTCCAAAATACTCGAGATATCAAATTCGTTCTTATTTTTCTTTAGTAATGAAAGAATGAGTGTGTTTATGAAATTTTTCATAACTTCATGCTAATTCCCTAAGCCGACAGGTATAAAAATCGCCTAAAAATGATCCCTCTGAGGTTATCTCAGAATGAATGAAAATTTTAAAAAATAAAATAAAAGCCTAATCTATGTACTATATATCAAAAGATCTTTATAGGAATACCGCACACCTCATGATAAAAAATATTTTATTTTTTATTTTTCGACCATACAAAAATGGTCATATGAATAAAATTATAAAATGATTTTTGAATTGCGGAAAAATGAATACATGTAACTTCTAGATTTCCAAGTTTTTATATATTTAGCTTAGCTTCAATCAGTGGCGGGCGGTGACTTTCAACCAGTGGATGGTGTAATAAAAGAACCCTTCATTTTTTTAAATCATAATTTATTCTTCGCTCCTTTTGCAAATTTCATCGAATGCGGTATCACAGAATTTTTCGAAATTTTTCAAAAATAACATTATATTTTTTAATAAAGTTGTAGGGAAATAAGGACAATAGCTTATGCAAATAATTTTTATTTTTTGCCAACGTTTCGTCAACTTTGTTGATTTCCTCAGGGCTCAAATAAATTAACTTCTTTTCATATTTGTCATTTTATCAATATTCCTTCTTAGCAAACATATCAAATATTTTCAATCTGTTTGATGACTGCCCTGATATGTTTGCTAAGAAGGAATATTGATAAAATGACAAATAGGCAAAGAAGTTAGTTTTGTGAGCCCTGAAAGTCAACAAAATTGACGAAACGTTAAAAGATAAAAATTATTTACATAAGCTATTGTCCTTATTTCCCTACAACAACTTTATTTTTATAAGATTGGATCTGAGAATTTTATTTATATTAATTTATTTATTTATTTTTCGAGGATCTTAATTCTCTTTTAGAGAGTTAATTGGTGACATTGAAAGAACATTATTGGATGTGAGGGAAGAAGAGATGAACAAGGACATCAGGAACAATGTGATTAATTTAATACACAATCATATTCAAAACAAAGCGTCATTTAATTGGAAATGTGAGAAGGGGAGATCTCACAGAATTTTAAAGAAACAAAAATTTTTTTAAAAACCCATAATAATGAAATTAAAGTGCTATTGAGTGACAAATCAAATACTACGGTTATATTAAATAGTAATGATTATAACAGTAAAATGATGGAAATATTGAATAATAAGTCAATTTTTGAGCAGATAAACTCTATGCCTGCAACTAAAATTGAAAATAAAATAAATAAATATGTAAAAAATCTTTTCAATGAGGAATTGATAGACTTGCCTATATGTACAAAATTAAAAACTGCTTGTACTTGCTTGGGTAGAGCATACTCATTGTCCAAATTACATAAAGAGGGCATGCCATTGAGACTTATTATTTCATCAGTCAATTCGCCAACTGAAAAACTTAGTAAATATCTGGCAAATATAATCAACAATATAATATCATATGACCATAGAGTGAAAAATTCCATGGAGATTGTGGGTAAATTAAAAAAATTTAAATTAAGAGATGACCATGTATTTGTGTCTTTTGATATTCAGGATATGTACAACTCGGTGCCACATGACTTGATCTTAAAGATTCTCAGTGATAGATGGAATGAGATAAATATACATACTAGCTTGGCATATGATGCGTTCATTGAGGGTGTTAAATTGTGCCTGAATAATAATTACTTCACATTTGGTGAACAAATTTATCTGCAGACAACTCGTTTGCCTATGGGTGGATGCC
The DNA here is from genome assembly GCA_024734495.1 of Forficula auricularia. Taxonomy (NCBI): domain Eukaryota; kingdom Metazoa; phylum Arthropoda; class Insecta; order Dermaptera; family Forficulidae; genus Forficula; species Forficula auricularia. The sequence goes on along the minus strand of JALMQS010000128.1, from coordinate 29,907,660 downwards.
TAAGCCCAACACTTGCAAATTTGATGGTAGATGATTTTGTAAAAGTGATGGTGAGTCATAGCAACATAATATTTTACATGGTTTATATGGATGACAGTCTCGCATATGTACCTGAACAAAAGTAGATGAATTTCTACAGTATTTTAACACATATAATAAAAAAATAAATTTTACAGTTGAGAAAGAAAAGGACAATGAGATCTGTTTCTTGGACATTAAAATAGTGAAGAGAAGGAATGGATTGTTGACCGACATATATGAGAAGAAAACAAAGTCTCTCAGAATGTTAAATTATAATTCAGATAATCCAATGGCACATAAGATCAATACCATTTACAATGAAATAGACAGAATACACAAAATATGCCACCCAAGTTATATAAGAAAGAACATGGAAAAACTAAAAAGTAAAGCTACAAATAATGGTTATCCGGATGATTTTTGTGAATATGTGGAAAATATATATTATAAAAAAAGACAAAAAAGGTTAACGCTGATTCTAGAACTGATCAGGTAAATTATAAACACTCTATTATATATTGTGACGAAAACCATCGTCATACTTATAATTGTGAATAAAATTAAATATTATATTTTAAAATAATTGTTTAAAATGTAAGTAAAATAAAGTGATATAAAAAAAAAACAAAGGAATTTGAATGAACCTTGGAAAGGAACACGTAATGACATCTATTAGACAATAAGATTTTTTTCTTTTCAGCTTCCAATTCCAGGTAACTGATCGCTCCAGTTCGTTTTACCCTCAATTATAAAGAAAATTTTCTACCAGGTTGATTTTTAGCTTATTTTTTCAAGTATCTGTTCCATAAGGTACTTCCCTGTGCAGCATCTTTAGCCTCATCAATATTTCAATTTCAATTAATTCAGCTAATCATTAACAATATCATTTTCACCAATAAGGGCGCAACTTAGCGAAGCAGATAAAGACCACTAACACCTTTAAATTCAGCATTGCGCCTTTTAATATAATTTATAGAGCGTCTAAGCATAGCAGATTATCTCCCCTTAGTACACCCCGCTCGTAAACCATTTTATTGTTAAAACCTACTCAATATTGTCTCATCTTCAATACGAGTGAGAAGTGCAAGAGTAGCTTGTCAGAGCGCAACTGGCGAAGTAAAATAAACAATAAATTATTTCTACAAGTCCAGGTTTGTCACATTTGGTGGAGGCAGCCGACCAGGCACAGGCAGGCCTACGAATAGTGGTATCTCAAAAGGGGAAATTTAGTAGTACAAAAAACCTACATAACGGCCAATAACGGCGAAAATATGGGGGACGAAAACCTTCAATACCGGGAATCAAAGGAAGAGCCAGCACCGAATATGAGCCAATTCATGGAAATGCTATCAGAAATGCTGGAAACAAAACTAGACTCCCAAAGTAAAAAATTAGAAAAAAAATTACAGGTTCAAAACCAAGAATTGGAAAAAATGATTACATCAGATATGGAAATAACACTAAAATCCATAAGTCAAAAAATGGAGTCACAAAGACAACAAATGGAAAAAGATTTTCAAGTTATAAACCACCAATTATCCGCTAACAGACTCAAAATGAAACAAATAAAATTGATTGGTGAACAACCGTTAGAATCGGACGAAAGGAAAACGATAATGCCCACATATGCAATGATCTCAACAATAGAACATGAAATGGAAGAGGTAGAAATTTTACCTTCGTTTGAATGTGAGTTCGTAACAGCTAACATAGTGACTAGAACCACTGTTAGAATTTACTCAAACCATTACAGTCATTCAAACACCGACTGCTACCTCGGTCACAGAAACATTGAGTCATAACCGAATAATAACATGCGATGGAATTGAAGGCACTAACCTTGAGTCAGAGAGGGAAATGACGAAAACTATCGAAATCATAACTAAAAAAGCCAGAAGAAAGGCCAAACTAAATAAAAGGGGGTTTAAATTCAAAATGAAAGTACAAAATAGAAAAATTTTAAACGGGAAAAAGAACGACAAAACTGTAAAGAAACGAACAGGACATACCACTCGGAAACGGACTCAATCCAATTCCAGTGGTCTTATATCGACCGAAGCCCTCGAACCCCCAAAATCCGGGGAACTAGTAGAAGAATGGGTAAAACAATATCGGGGACCATACCGGGTATCCAAGGTGTTACCCAATGCATATCAATTAGAACATGAAAATGGTAGAACAATAGGGACGTTCAATATTAGAAGTGTGAAAGAATATCATTCACCGATCACCGAGTTGAACTGACAGTTGAATGTGGCCTTAGGCTAAAGGGGAGGCTCAGCCCCTACTTCACATTCCTTTGAGTATCCTAAATAGTAACACCCTATTAATAACGAGACGTTACAGACAATCGTCCCTATTGAATGACAAAATTTTGACCAAAACGACAAACGGACATATTCTGGAAAAGTGTAATGAAGTGAAGATAATTTGTAAATACGTTCGTACTAACACTAGATTAAGTACTTACCCTTAATTTAGCATAAGTTCGTTCGTACTAAACTTAGACCTAAGTTACTAACCACTAAACATTGTAAATACGTTCTTTTTCTACTAACCCTAGTTCTAACTAACATAGAATAAGCGCGTTCTTACTAATCTAGGTCCTAAGTAACTAACGACACCAACAACCAGTCAATTAAGTCTTCAATATTACACCGGACCAGAAGGACAGACGAAAGACCTTCGGACAAAAGTTCGAATTAATTTGGGGGAAAACAAAAATTAGAATCAGTAATAAACCATTGAAGTAATTGGGAATGGGGGGGGGATTGCCAGGAAAACAAATAACAATAATTGGGGGGGGGTTCTTAAAAAACCCTACAGAAAGGTCTTAAATTGAACAACATGGTAGATCCATAATAAAACTAGATAACTCACGATAAATTGTGTCACGAATAACCACCTCATAACCGTACCACCTAGGATAATGTCATAATTGAGAAATAAAATAGATAATCAATAGCCCGAATTCATGAGTGGGAAGTTCCAACCTATCTTTGGTACGAATTGTGGAGATCAATGACATGGAATGATTTGTTTAGCGCGCGGTACCCTGGTCCAGCATTGATGGGGAAGAGTGAAGCAGCCGGTGACATTCATTGCCACTAGTGTGTAAAATAATACAAGCTAACGTAAATGTGTGGTTTCTAAGGAAATACTGGGCAACGACCCTAAAATGAATGATCAATCCAAAAAGTTAGTAGTAACAATTCCGAGTTAGTGTAGGATTGGCCGAGATGACCAGCCTGAATAGTCATGACGTGGAAGAAGTCAAAGCTTTTCAAGCTAAGAAAACGTTGGTAGGTTTCACGTAAGGAATGGTAGTGTGTTGGTTAGATACAGAATTAAAACAACCTGACGGATCATGATTGGGAGTGACAGTGAGCGATCGGACCTGGAAATGGAGGATTGGGGATAAATTTAATAAAGAATAATTGGGTTAGGAACAAAATAGAAAGGGGATGGGGGTAATATCATTGCGGGTATAAAGGGAAAATCACCCTGGATATAAAATTTTGTTTATTTATATGAAAGGCGGAAAAGCCAATTTAGATTTAAGTAAACTGGTAACACCAAAAAGTGAACCAATAAAATCAGAGGCCAAATAACTTCAGTCAAGTTCAGAAATCCAATAGAAGATTATTTGATTTCTGAAGGGAGGGAATGTGACGAAAACCATCGTCATACTTATAATTGTGAATAAAATTAAATATTATATTTTAAAATAATTGTTTAAAATGTAAGTAAAATAAAGTGATATAAAAAAAAAACAAAGGAATTTGAATGAACCTTGGAAAGGAACACGTAATGACATCTATAGACAATAAGATTTTTTTTCTTTTCAGCTTCCAATTCCAGGTAACTGATCGCTCCAGTTCGTTTTACCCTCAATTATAAAGAAAATTTTCTACCAGGTTGATTTTTAGTTTATTTTTTCAAGTATCTGTTCCATAAGGTACTTCCCTGTGCAGCATCTTTAGCCTCATCAATATTTCACTTAATTAACGGGGGGGGCTAATCACAATAACATCATTTAGACCAATAAGGGCGCAACTTAGCGAAGCAGATAAAGACCACTAACACCTTTAAATTCAGCATTGCGCCTTTTAATATAATTTATAGAGCGTCTAAGCATAGCAGATTATCTCCCTTAGTACACCCTGCTCGTAAACCATTTTATTGTTGCAACCTACTCAATATTGTCTCATCTTCAATATTGAGGAGAAGTGCAAGAGTAGCTTGGTCAGAGCGCAAACTGGGCGAAGTAAAATAAACAATAAATTATTTTACAAGTCCAGGTTTGTCACAATATATACCAAATATATCAGATAAAATAAAAAATGTTTTTAAAAAACACAATATTAAGATAGGTTTTAAATGTAATAAGCCATTAAAACAATTTTATAACAACAAAGACAAGCTAGAAAAGAATGAAAGAAATAACGTGGTATATAGGATAGAGTGTAAGGACTGCGAAAAAATATATATTGGTGAAACCAAAAGAAAATTGAAGACAAGATTGATAGAACATGAGAAGTCTGTAATACATGGAAATCTTGTGTCGGCGTTAGCCATACATGCAGTAGATAAGGTTCATAATTTTAAATTTGACGACGCAAAAATTTTATACGCTGAAAGTAATACTTTCAAAAGAAAATTCTTTGAATATATATCTATAAGAAAAAATCTAGAAAGAACTGTGAACTTCAAGGTAGATACAGAAAATAATAGCAGATATTATTCTGGAATATTGAATAAGATCAGCGAAAGAAATTAGTATTGTGATGGATTTTTTATTTTTTCCGTGTGTGGACAGAAGGACATTTTAATGTTTTTTGATTAAATTTTAGAATATTAGGGGGATACTGGAAAGGTTTTTGGGTTGGCAATACATTTTAGGGGATTTGAATGTTTCGGGATTTGTATTCAACTGGTAGCTTGTGTGTTGAAAGTATTGGAGTTCTTTGTGTTATCGTATAGATCAGTAAATAGTAAAAATAGAAAAAAGAAATAATTGTGATATGTATTCAGATGAATCAGAATGTGATTTGATTGGATCAAATAAATTTAAGATTGTTCAAAGGTATGTTTGATGCTTTTTTGATGTAAGAAAGAATGTAAATAATGTAAAAAAGATGTGATGTGTTCATTTGTTTATAAAATTATAGATATTGGAAATAATGAAAGGATGGTTTTATTTTTAGGCTGATGATGACATGAATGTATATGTCGAAACGTCCTTGATATAACAATAAAATAAAATAAATGAAAAAAATATAACTGTGTTATTATTTTTGCAAACAAAAGAAAATCAACACCTATTCTAAAAGAGAATTAAGATCCTCGAAAAATAAATAAATAAATTAATAACTTTATTAATTTAATCGATGGACATAAATAATCAAAATATAATAATTAGATTTTTTATGACACGGTATGAAAATATTCTAAATGTTTTGAAATTTTAGGGATGAACCGCATCCACAGCATCCATGGACCGCACGCCACTGACCTCAATGCTCTAACAGCAGATACACATTGTAGTGACACTAATAGAGTCCACTTTTACATTTTAAACGGAACTCTAAAAATAAAAGAATCTTTTAACAGAATTTATGGGTAGAAGAAAATAAGTAGTTTTGATTTCTTCTTAAGATTTACAATTATGTTATTCTCTGGAAGAATAATAATTATTTTTAATGTTATTATAATATCTACTCTTATTAAACGAGCAAAAATTGTATATTTATTTGTTTGTTTATATATTTGCATCTTGGTTATATTTTGAAAACGACTCTACCGATTTTGATGAAATTAACGGGTTAGGGTGTTTTTGGGGTGACAATTCGATCTGTGACGGTCTCATCTTCGACAAAATTGTTTTTGATGGGTTTTTTCGTAATCAAATTAATTTTTCTCAGGTAGACAAATCCCATTCTTAGGGTTTTAAAAAAATGTTTCCCTTTTCCTTTTGTACCCAGGCAGACAATGGATTGCCTTATTTAATTGTTCTAAAAGGCCTTGAAGAAGTATTGTGTTTGTGGTTTGTTGTTCTCCCTAAACGTTAGAATTATTAATAAACGTTTTATAATTGTTTTTATAAAGAACCTTATTTATTCAATAGAATAAAAAATAATCAAGAATTTATTTAAAAATATCTTTCGCATAAGCAGGTCTCAATTTTCTGAAAAAATAACACAGTGGTCGAATACATTATATATATTTGTATTTTTTTTTAATTTGAAAACGGCTTTCAAATAAAAATCGATCTTTTTATCAGAATTTTAAATTAAAAATAATATTAAAATAAAGGTTTTAACTGAAGGAAGAAGTTACCGAGCATCGCTCGGCGCCTCCAGGTACTATTATAAATATAAGGAAATATAGTTTTTTATTTCACAAATTTTGCCCTAGTTGAACCCAAATCAAAAAATAAATGATAAATCTATCAGTGAATCCCCTCAAATCGATTTTGAATTTCTACGCCTCTGGCCCGTTAGATTTATCCAATCATCAATTATAGGGAGCAACAAGACTGACAATCGTTTCAGTGACAATAAAACATAAGAATGACTCCAAAAAGTATTACAATTTTCCCTTTTCTTCGTGTTTCATATCTTCTCATCTTACACTGCAAATAGATCTCTATCTAGATATAAATTTGAAATGGTAATCGGTAATCGAAAGCGAATCCAATTTCTACCATTGTTTTTCCTTCTACTTCTTTTTCTTATCACATTGACAAACTTTTTATTCTATAGCTTTTTTAGCTATTCACCCTCAATTTACTTACCCTTCCGAGTTTAAACCCCATCCTTTCTCATTCTCATCCATACATCCGATGATTATGATTTCCTTCCCTTTATGCGATTCTTATCGTGTACCTAATAGAATCAAGATTATTACATACAACTCAAATAAAGAATCAATGAGAGTAAGAGAGAGAGAGTTGGCAATTTATTATTCTTCTACAGCACACTAATTTAAATGAAAATCAATTCCGTAAACTCTTGTTGTTGTTCTTTGTGAAACAACTTTAAATAATACCAATTTGATTCCGATTTAGGAACTTATGAAGATAGGGTTAAAATATATATAATATAATATCCGCAATGCGTCAAAGCCAAACATGGAATTATAGTTAAGGTATATAAATGTGTATATAGTATTTAAGGATGAAATTGAGGAGCGAATTTAAATTTATGTGCTGAAATATAAATATTTCATGCAAAGTATTCAATAAGTATAACATTTTCTTGTTTGATAGTACAATTTATATTCTGAGAAACTTTTTCTGCAAACTTTACTGAATTTCTCCACTCCCAAATATGGTTCATACCCGCTCTACAAATACCTTTGAATCTGATCCAGCCCTTTAATACTTCCAAAGTTCTATTTTATTTTTTATTTTATTTTAAATCAGTAGACGGACAAAACTGTCCTTATACAATCATCCCTATTTGTTAAGGGAGAATGGTGTAGGTTCTTGGTGAAACATGTTGAATAAAGTAAAGAAAATTTTTTGAAAAATGTTTTTTTTGGAACTTTTTAGTATTTTATATTTAAAAAATTTTTTGAAAAAGTTCTTTCGAAAAATTTTCTTTACTTCATCCCTATTTGGTTTCTGGCACTCAAGGGTCAATTTTGAATGACGTTTAGCTATTGTGAAAGTGTTTCGGGTCAGACATTACATACATACTGCAATTGGAAAATTAATTAAATTCTAAAAGGTTCCACGAAAGTTCAGCTTCTGATTCCGCAACCAAATGATGATATTTAAATTTAGAATCATATCAAATTTCTAGATACCATAGCGGCCCAATTTAGCAGATTACAAATCAATATTTATATGTATATCTAAAGAAAAATACAATAAATAAGTTGGCCAATTGTGGACTGGACTCGTATATCGAGGGTACCATATCTAATATATTATAGGTATGATCAGCCCAGAATTCGCCAAGCCGTATAAAAATGGTTATACTAGTATCTTGCAAAATTCTGTGATATATCATATTTATTTTTATTTTTCCTTCATGAGGGGAGAATGAACTAATTTTAATAATTTTTCCAGAATTTTATTTTAATATTTGATTAAAATGGAACGCATACAAAAATCACCTAAAAATTGCCAATTTAGGGCTCTCTCAGACCTTCATTTTAAATCAAAATAAATTAAAAAAAATCAAGAATCATTTTGGTTAAAAATATTTTTACAGAGATATAATATCAAAATCTAAAAAAAAATCATTTTGGACCCCACAAAAAATTCGACGTTTCTTAAAATAATCAATCGTTTAAAATTCTAATACCATTTTGATTTCGGGGAAAATTAAATTATTAAAATTAAATATGTGCTTAGCGTATACAATATATACAGGGTGGTCCCGAATTCATGGTACAAACTTTAATGGTAGGTACAGGACATTGTAACAATAAGTTATTGTATAGGAATGTATAGTGTAATATGTATATGTATGTATAGTGTAATAGTAATATAGTGTATAATGTATGTATAATGTAAAGCCGTTATTTCCCCTGTTTACGCCTCACCGCGTCACTTGCGACTATACATTCCTATACAATAACTCATTGTTACAATGTCCTGTACCTACCATTAACGTTTGTACCATGAATTCGGGACCACCCTGTATATATATATGGTATATTTCAAGTTTGCACCTTAACTATTTAGTTTACGAGCTACAATGCTCTGCCAGACATTAAAGTGACACTAATAGAGCACCGTTTTCCTTTTTAAACAGAAGCCTAAAAAAATAATCATCCATTCTTTTTAATGAAATTAAAATTATTATTTTTTATTTTTTATTTTATTTTATTCATAATAAGTCTTGAAAAAGTTTCCACTTTTTTCTTCAATACTTCTTTAAAATTACTATCTTTAATAATTCTTCATTCTACAACAAATTCCATAGACGGCCATTCTATCTCTTTAATAGAGGGGACAAGAGGGGTTAATTATATCTAAATTCATTGAATTGTTGAATAGAATAGAATATCTCTCTATCGCTTTCTGTCTTTTCAACTAAATTGGCCACGATGATCTTTTCGTTCCGAAATCACGTACGTATTGATCTAAAGAAGAAGAAGAAGAAGAGACAGACAGACATACACGTACGATTTATGTTGAGTCCCTTAATTGGCAACTCCTTGCAGGACGTCTCTATTGAGTTCAATGGGGGTCGTGGCCCCCACGTGGATCTCCTAATCAAGTTGAATAAGATTAAAATGAGCCCAAACCTACAATTCTCTTATTTCGCGGAAAGCGAGACTAAAGACGACCTTCAGTATCTCAAGGGTCTTAAGCGAGATGTCGTTATATGGAAATTAAATTAAAAATTGATAAATAAAAAATTCTATGATATATGTCTATGTCTACATCTTATGAATTTCAATAGTACTTACTGAGTTTATTTATTTATTTACTATATGAACGGGAACAAAAGGTTACGAAACTCAGGGATGCGCCAAGTCCCTTTTGCCCCGTCGTGCGAAATACTGATTGCCACCTTTATATGCATTGAGCCCAAATTATGAGGCTACAACATTTTTTCACGTTTCAAGAGACCACTTCATGTGTCATCCTGATTTTTTGACCCAAAAACTCTTTTTAGAATGAAAGCTAAAAATTATATCGCTTTTATTCAACACACCCTAATATTTTAATAATATTATAATAATTAAACCTCTTATGAAAATCAAAACGAATTATCTTCATTTTAATTAAAATATTTTTGTTTTATCAATAGAACTCAACAAACAATTTGATGAATTAATTTCCCAAAAATAAAAAAAAATAATGACAAAGCAAAATAAAAAAAAAGTACAATCTATTTCGCTTTAGTATGATTATCTTTATTATTAGCATTTCTCATATTAATTAAAATTGTCATGAGATTAAAAAAATCCACAGCGTATAAAATGTTTAAAATTCTAATTTTTTTTTTTTAAATAATAATAATAGTAATTCAATTAAAAAATACGATTTGAAAAATAATTCAATTTATTATGTAAATCAAAGATGAAACAAAGTTTATTTGTTTTTTTAAATTAATAATTTTAATTTTTGCTTTTTAATTACAAGGACAAAGGAAACTACTCAGGTAATCAAATTATCAGATTATAAAACTATTGAGAAAAAATTCCTAATTTAATAGCAAAAATTGAACTAACTAGGATAAAATCTATTGTACCTACCTACAAAAGCCAACAGAAATCAAATTTCGAAAAACGACTAGGATAGAAATAAAAACAGTTTACTTTCAGCCCTTTATAGTCGTTTTTTTTTAATGAAATTGATGCGAGAAGGAGTTACAATAAAGAGGTGCATCCCCTAAAGGCCTGGGTTGGCCCTTCCATCGTGAAAAGAAGAAGAAGAGGGGATTTTATGGCCTGGGTAGGAGTCGAAGGTGGTCTGTGGATCGGGTCTTAAATAGATGAAGGTTATAAGTCGCGGGGAAGACGGTAACTGGAAGCGAGTTCCAATTTCTGGAGGTCATAGGGATAAAGAGTTGGCGAAAGCGCTGGGTCCAGTTTTTATCCAATTTAACAGCTAAGGGGTGCTGAGAGTTCGAAAACCGCGTGTTGCTTATTGTATTTCATCCCAGGAGTACATTTAAAGATTTTGCTATCTCTATTTATTGATATTTACACGGAAAAGATTTTAATTGATTTTTTTTTATCATTCGGGTTTAAAAATCTCTGACACATGAGGAAAAATTATTTTCAAGTATGCTTTTACTTGGTATGTCCAGCAGGCGGACTTGGCCTAGTAGCACAATGTTTCAAACTATATAGTAACTATATAGTGTCTATATAGATCCTCGAATTCTTCAGACAAAAAAGGCTCCGAAACGTCAGAAATTGAATAAAATTAAATAATTTATGGACTGCCTTTCATTCACACCTGCTTATTATTTTAATTGAAGGAGACAATAAAAGAGTGTGTCTTCTGCTGAAATTATATATCGTTATAAATAAATAAAATTAATTTATAATTCCAGCAGAAGACACACTCATTTATTGTCGCCTTCAATATATAAAAATTCTGCTACTCTCGACACAAAAACTTTCAATTTAATATTATTTTAATCTTCGCTTTTTTTTTTGCAAATTTCAGCGAATACGGCATCATTTTAATTATTTTTCAAATTTAACATTGGGTTTTTTAAAAGTATACTTTGTGACCTTCGCCCCAAAACGGATACTTCCTTGTGTGAATGAGGGTAGGAGTCAGAAATTAAATTTTGTGACTGAAACTTCGCAGTCCCTGAGATGGAAATCGACCATCTTGCACAATGAATCAACCTATCCTATAAGAAAATCTTAAATTTCTACTAATTCTATTGGTATAGGCAAGCTATGACTTGTCTATTTAGAAAGTTTGACATTCATTATCCGTCTTTTAATTAGAAATCAACCAAAACATTCTGTGAAAAAATTGAGTATCCAAGTTAAATTCGCAAAGAATAATTAAGCTGAGAGATCTACTATTTTCTCAACTTAATTATTCTTCCCGAATTTATCTTGGCTACTCACTAGATTTCACTACTTTTTCGAACTTTGTTGTTGATTTTTCACAGAATGTTTTGGTTGAGATTTCTCTTCTTTTTGTAAGCTATGAAGAAGCCCTTTGGTGCAAAGGGCTAGAATTTTCATTTTTGACCTCCCCGCCTCCCATTTTGGTTGGTTAGTTTTTGCATTTCTAGCATTCTGGGGCCCACAGAATATGTATACAAGATTTGGTTGAGTTTGGTCCAACGGGCTATAATTTTCATTTTTGACCCTCCCCCTCATTTTGGGTGGTTAGTTTTGCATTTCTAGCCTTCTGGGCCCCACAGAACATGTATACAAAATTTGGTTGAGTTTGGTCCATCGGGCTAGAATTTTCATTTTTGACACACCCCCCATTTTGAAGGGGTTGAAAGATAGAAAGTTTGGATTTTTGGAATTTTACCTTTGTTTGTGTCCAAAACTCACAAACAGGCGAAATTTTATGATGCTGGAATGATTGGAAGTACCCTAGAGGTTTTGATGACCTGTCAGTGAGTGAGTGAGTCCCAAAATTAGCTATTTTCTCAATTCCATATCTCAGAATCTGTTTAAGCTATATTATTGAAATTCGGTTCTCTCCTCAATATGGATTACATAATTATATGTGTATAATTTCAGCTCTGTATCTCAAATGAATTCCAAGCTGCAGGGCGCTCGAAATTGGCTCGAAATGGTTCTTGTAAATAGCGTACATCGTGTACGGCCTTTTTTTAAAATATTGATTTAGTTTTGTTTATTGGGCCGAGGAGCGGGCCGCCTCTTACAAGACAAAAGAGCATTAGACAAATTTATTTACACATCTTTCACACTTTAAGCTTCAGAACAAATTAATTCAGATTCAGAGCGGGTGGCTGAGAGAGCCAGGATTAATCCTGGCTCACATTTCACATTTCTTTTTTTTTTTTATTCACAAAAAATAATCATACGCCACACGCTCTATATGTTCTCTATTTAGTCCCCGATTAGATAAAGAAAAATTAGTTTTGTTATTATAGTAAGATAGACACATAAAAAAACGTTTGAATATATTTAAATGCAGCAAACTGAGGATAACCTCAATATTGTTTATGAATCAACAACTCTGCAACTCCCGGCAAAACATAATCTTTTCAATGAAACTTTCTTTTGATAAACAACGCAACCAGCGTTCATATTTTCAATTTTTTATTATTTTCGAAAACGAGAGATTTATTAAATCTGATTTTATTTTTCATAATAACATTTCACATAGTGTCAAATCCAATTATATCCTCAAATAAAAAACAAAAACAAAAAAATAAATAAATAACGATAATTTTCAAATGTTTTGCAATTAACAAACGAGGCTATTTATTTTGACACTTGTGCAGAAAACATATAATTATTTGTTCGCAATTAATAAAGCACTCACGTTTGCCGTTTCGCTGCTCTCGTCCTCTATCCTCTCCATTCTCATCTTTGTTTCGTCCGTTCTTCTTCATCAGCATCACTTCTGTTCTTCTTCTTCTGTTCTTCTTCTTCTCCTTCTTTCATCGGTTTGTTCGTGATTCTAAAACGAAAAGAAAAATAGTCACGTATTAATCGAAATGCAATGATGCGGAATGAACAGGCGATTTTTTTTTTTTTTAAATTGAAAGAAAGAAGAAAATAGAAAAATAAAATAAAATCCAATCATTGAATAGATCAAGAAAAAAAATGAAAGAATTTTTTAAATTTGTTCGTTATCAATTTATTTTATTCTAATATATACTATTACGAAAATGTATGGATTTCTTTTAAACGACTTTGAAGAGTTTCTTTTTTGTTAAGGGAGAATGGTGTGGGTTCTTGGGTGAAACATTTTAAATTAAGTAAAGAAAATTTTGAAAAATGTAAAATATAAAATACTAGATAGGTTTCACAAAAAATTTGTGAAACCTACCTAGTATTGGTTTTCATAAGAATTTCGGATGTTTTAATCTTTTGATTTGAGTATAATTGACTGGCTTATAATTTTTTTTTATAAAATATGTAGTTTTTTAATTATTTAAGGTAGTTCTTTCACCAATGCAAAAATTCAAGAAGTCTTCGAAACTTATAATATAAGCCATTAAAAGCATAATAAACATACTGTTAAAATTTACGACGATTTACCACACCAAACATGAAATAATTGCAATTAAAAAAGAAATTTTTCACATATCGTAGATTGGGAAAGGGTGGGAAAATGATCATTATTTTATTTTCTTTCATAGAAGGACTTTCACTATCTTGATGAAAAACTAATAGTTGTTAGAATAATATATTCGGAGTAACTTAAAAAAAAAATTGAAATTATTTACCTAGTAGTTTCAATAAAAAATAAAAAAAACATATATGGGCGATTATTTTTAGTGGAGGGGATATAAGATCAATCGCTTGGAAAGGATCCATTCTTAAATAAGAAATAATAGTGTGAAAAGTACAGTCACGTTAAAAAAACATAACCTAAAATTTAAGCACCATTCATATGTATAGAGTGGTTACGAGGCTAAAACTTTTTCTGTGGATTGTCGCTAAAGAACCTTAAATCGAGTGAGTTACTAAGTTTTTAAAAAGATGCTGTTTTCATAAAATTCTAATATCACTAGTGGATTTATATCGCAAAATTATTACCGACCGAGAATATAAAGGGCGAGAATCAAAGATCTTATTGGATATGTTTTATTCATATCAGAAAGGATCGACTCCCTCAGGAGCCGAACCCAAGTGTCAAACTTTTCTGGCAGTTGGTTTAATCTTAGAAAGAAATGCTAGTTACTTAATAAATAATATGTGCCATGAAAGAAAATTCTACTGGCGACCAAATGATATTTTCAGGGAAGGATTTCTTCTCTATGGTTAAGCCAAGAAAGTGTCCGTCAAGCAAGTTTTTGGTACTTAGATTCGACTTCAGATGATCGAGATTTCATCTGACAAAACATATTTTATTCTCCTCCTTTAAATTATTGGTAACAATTTGACGAAAAAATAGCCACTAGTAAGTAACATTAAATTTTAAAAAAAACGACAATTTTTTTTAAAATTTGAATAACTCATTCAATTTTCATTTTCAATTTAATTTTGAGCCGCGAAAGTTAAATAATATAATCAATAATTTCTTATGTTAATTCTACAAATTATATAGAAAATTATTTTATTATTTTTTGAAAAGAAAAATGAATTGAGCACCCAACGGGATTCGAGCCCGTGTCTCTCTCCTTTAGCCGAAGAGCGCCTTTTACCAACTAGGCCACGGATGTTCCCTCCAGGAAAGCTCTTTAGATTAGTCATTTTTCCTTTTAAATTGCATAAAATTCAATTTAAATCCTAAAATGAAATTCAAAACGGCATTTCATTGAAAATTTTATTTAGTTGCCAGCAAAATTTTACACTTGAGTTTTTTATGACTTTAATAAAAATATTCTTGCATGGCACATTTCTATATGTCCAAAGAATATCGACTCTATGGTTAAGCCAACAGCAAATATGGCATATGGGTTCGACTCGTGAGGGTGATGATCACTTATGAATAAAACATAATAATCATTGATTCTCAGTCTTTAAATTCTTGGTAGATTTTTAAATTTTCATATCTCTGAAAAATAATATTTTTTTAGGCAACTTAAAATTTTAATGATTTGAGAAATTTTTCGGGTTTGTAACAATAGGAAACCGATTAAGATTTTCTAGTACTCCTTCTTTGAATCTATTTTTTCATTTATGATAGAAAAAATCAATTTCAGATATAAATACCGAAATTTCATAAATAAACCAAAATATCATAACTAATTTTTCTGATATTATCATGGATATATATCGAACATAAAAAATCTTTCGAATCTTGGCCACCAAAGCATCAACAAGATAATAACATTTTAATGGATTTTGAAATTTCGAATCTAGAAATTTTTGCAAACGATTCTTGTCTATCATTTTTTTTTACAATAAATATATGACAATTAGATAACCTAAAATAGAAGTGGGTGTTCTCATACTTAAGAACGATCGCAGCTAAAGTGATCAAAGACTCGTAATTATATTGTTGTGTTCAATAATTATTTAGTTTTATTATTACGATTTATTGGGATTTTAATAAAAAAGTAACCTTCAATAAATATATCTTTAAAATTTAGTATAGGTTACCCAAAGAAAATTTGTTTTGGGTATGAAAAGTTCAAGTTATATAATAAAATAAAGGTTAGCTATAGGTAATCTCTACGAACAATTTTCTTAGAACTATGTAATTGAGACTTTGCAAAGTGTGGTGTATGGAAATTGTTGATAGAAAGAGAGACTAATTCGTGTCTAAATATACTATATATCTCTATATTATTTTTATAAGGGGAAATATTACATTCTAACTGAAAATGAATCATCAAATTTTCTTCGGACATACCTGTTTTAAATGGGTGTTTTGAGGTTTACTGAACCTAACAATACTATTATAGTCATTTTTATATGCGAGTATGATAGCACCGATATCTCAATAAGGTTGGAAAATGTACCTACAACATAAGATTTTGGTACAAATCAAAATTACATAGTCATTTACTTAATATGATTTTAGTTTGAAAGTAACTTTATCAAAAATACTGTATCATTAAAGTCTGTAAGTATTGTTGAGTCTGCGTCATGAAAGTCATGTTACTCATACTCTAGTTATTTTCTATTGATTGAGGCAGATTGCTTGTTCAATAAGACAAATAAACTTCCTTTGTATTTTAACGAGAAACGAGAAAAAAAGCTAATTGCTTAATGAAGTGTGTTAATAGATTGCGTGTCTATTTATTAACTTGTTAAGTTTATAAAACAATAGCGCTAATATTTAACAATGCTCAAACTTCTTTGATAAACTTCTACACCCAAAACCGCTCCCATCGAGCGCATCCACACCCAAAACTCACCCCTTCGAACAACCAATTCTGACTTCTATTGTCCGTGAGATGCATTTTTAATATCTCAAAACCTCGACAGACACACATACAGACAAAGTAAAACTTCATTTTTTGCTCTCTCTTCTTGAGGGAGAAACTCTACGCGTTGGCATCTACTGTTTTATATTTTGCATGGAAGCCAACGAAGAATGAAAATAAAAAAATAAAATAGATATTTCATCTTAAACGAAGATCGCTCCCCCCGGGGGGGGGGGAGGGGGAGGAGGTAGGCGCACTTTTTTTTTTTTTTTTTTGTTAATATTGAAAACATTTTTTTTTCTTTCATTATTTTGATTAATATCTCAACAAGTGTTCAATGACGTTATATAAAATGGGCTAACGCTCTAAAGCCACTCCCTGTGTTAGGCTATTTATCTTCTCCTACCTCTGCAACAACACCCTCTCAAAAGATTATTCTGCCGTATTTATTCAACGCCACATGACTTTCACTTACTACCAAATCCATAACAAACCAATAATAAAATAAAAAAATTCAATTAATTATAATCGATTTTTTTACTTTATCCAATGCGAAGCATGGGAGAAAGTATTGGGATCGCTCTCGCGGCAAGCGCGACTTCAAAGGGTCCTCAGGTAAAGACTACGGAACCCATAGACTCAATTAAGGTCACAAATTGATTCAATGAGATTGAATTTTAGCACGTGACGGTTTTGCCAAAAATTACCTGGAATCTCGTCGAGAGGCCAAAAAGTGCCATTTTTTTGGAAGTGCGTGGGGATGGATGGATGGATGGATGTATGTGTGTTATCGTTTTTTTCGTCCACGATTTTTTCCACACCGTTACACCGATTGAAATGAAATTGAAAACCTACCATTATGAAGCGCTGATTAGTTTTTGGTACATATCGGTCCACAAACATTAGTACTATATTTCAGTACTTTTTTAGTTTTTTCTAAATATCTTGAAAATGACTTAACCAATTTTGATGAAATTTAATATCCTAATTAAGTACCTTGGGGACCACAAAAAAGGTTAAATAAAGTTTTTAGTAAAATCATATTTTAAAGTACTTTACTCTATAGTAAAATAGTACTTTTTTTAATTTTAAATTCTTTAAAATTTATTCATTTGATCGTTTTAATATAGCTCATTTAACCTAACTTAAGTAAGAATGGTTAGGCTTCTCGCTGTGAAATGGTAAAAATTTGGGAGGAAATTTTATAAGTAACCATAGCAACCGCGTTGTTTTCTTATCCGTTACCATTGCTGACGACATGGAGGAATCGACTTAAAATCAAAAATAGCTATTGATTCTCATCTAGTACTTGAGGAATAACCATTCTATATTGGATTTTTGACGTTTCGGTTTTTATTGGTAACCATTGCTGAAAACATAGAGGAATCGAGTTAAAATCAAAAATAGCGATTGATTCTCATCTAGTACTTGAGGAATAACCATTCTATATTGGATTTTTGACATTTCGGTTATTATTGGTAATCATTGTTTAAGACATGGAGGAACCGACTTAAAATAAAAAATAGCGATTGATTCTCATCTAATACTTGAGGAATAATAATTCTACCTTAGATTTTTGACCCTTCGATTATTATTGGTAACCATTGCTGAAGACATGGAGGAATCGACTTAAAATCAAAAATAACGATCGATTCTTATCTTATACTAGAGGAATAAACTTATTGCATTCCATTTTTGATGTTTTGACTATTAATGGCAATCTCTACTGAAAACGTGGAAGAATCGACTTAAAATCAAAAATACTAAATTCTTTTTTGGTAAACAACTCAAGCTTGAAATTGTTCTGAATGAGCCGAAATTTGAACACGAGTAAACTAGATTCGAAGTCAAGCGCTGAACACATGGAGAAATTAACTTAAAATCAAAAATAGCCATCCCGATGTATAATGAAAGGATAAATATTATATTAATATTTCAAACGACTGAATAAAAACTTTCACCCACAGTTGTCACTTTTTTTATTTATTTACCTATTGTTATAATAATTATTTTGGGTTCATAGCCACATAGATCAGCCGTCTACTTTCTCTTCTCGAACTCTGTTTGAATTCCACAAGTACCTACTTGCCTATCGAACGGTATTCTCTGCATTCATTAATAAAATCCACTGTTTAATTCATCCAGAGATCTCTGGATTCAAACTTTAATTAAGTAATCCATCTCTCTTTTTTTTAACTCTCTCCAACTTGATAATAAATAATTAATTTTCGCGAGTGAATTAATCAACTTAAACAGATTACGTAATTAATAACCGGGCCATTTGTCCAGCCCAGCCCCCGTAGACACTTGACGTTATTTTCAAATTTTAAATGCTGATATAATTAGATGTCGATTTTTGCTTTTTTGAATTTTTCACTGTGGTAGGAGAAGATAAATGGCCTCGCACAACTATTGGCGTTGTTAGCTTATTTCATATAATCAAAATAATACAAAAAGTGTAAATTCAAAAATGTCTTCTTATTACAAAACAATCATTTTTAATTACTTGGCGCGCCTGGGAGGTAGGCTATTCTGCCTACTGGGCGGCCCGTGTTAAATTTACTCAAAAACGTAAAAAAAATTATTTCCGACCATTATTTTTTTGGACTGTGTCTCTGTTTGGATTCCGATACACGCGATAAATAAAGATCAAAAGTCATAGAAATTTCATTCTGGTGCTAAAATGTTTGTATTTCTAATGCGGAGAACTCAAAAGATTTTAGCACCTCTAGCTTTATAACTCAAATTCAAAAGTGCAGACAATTTTTTGAGTCTTATTAATTATTTTAAAAATCAAAAATGGTTGATTTAAAATAATATATAAGAGAATAAATCTATCTCAAGATAATTACAATTAAAAATACATTTCTAATAATTTACTAGGTTTCGAAGGAGACAATAAAATAGTGTGTCTTCTGCTGGAATTATAAATTGTATTTATTTATTTATAACGAAACTATAGTTTCTTTAGTTTCAATTTACTAGGTTTCCTTGCATACAAGGGCAGCTCTATTGGACGAGCGTTTTAAGGTTTGAAAAAGTTTTTACTTTTTCCTCCCATTTTACTTTATAAATTCGAATTTTATTTCTAAGATAAAATTAATAATTTCACTATGAGTTTTCTTAAAAAAAAATAACCCGTTTTTTGGTCTCCAGTGACTAAATGAGCTCCAACATAATTGAATCCTAAGACTTCTGAATTTTTCACTGGCGTAGGAGAAGATAAATGGCCTCGCACAACGAGTGGCGTTGTTTGCGTATTTCATATAATCAAAATAATAAAAAAAAGTGAAAATACGAAATCTTCTTATTACAAAACAATCATTTTTAATTACTTAGCGCGCCTGGGAGGTAGGCTATTGTGCCTACTGGGCGGCCCGTATTAAATTCAACCAAAAGCGTAAACAAAATTATTTCCGACCATTATTTTTTTGGACTGTGTCTCTGTTTGGATTCCGATAAAGGCGATAAATAAAGATCAAAAGTCATAGAAAGTTCATTCTGGTGCTAAAATGTTTGTATTTCTAATGTGGAGAACTCAAATTCAAAAGTGCAGAAGATTTTTTGAGTCATTTAAATTATTTTAAAAATCAAAAATGGTTGATTTAAAATAATATATAAGAGAATAAATCTATCTCAAGATAATTATAAATAAAAATACATTTCTAATAATTTACTAGGTTTCGAAGGAGACAATAAAATAGTGTGTCTTCTGCTGGAATTATAAATTTTATTTATTTATTTATAACGAGACTATAGTTTCTTTAGTTTCAATTTACTAGGTTTCATTGCATACAAGGGCAGCTCTAATGGACGAGCGTTTTAAGGCTTGAAAAAGTTTTTACTTTTTCTTCCCATTTCACTTTATAAGTTCGAATTTTATTTCTAATATAAAATTAATAATTTCACTATGAGTTTTCTTAAAAAAAAATAACCCGGTTTTTGGTCTCCAGGGACTAAATGAGCTCCAACATAATTGAATTAGTTGGACATCCTAAGACTTCTTTTCAAGGATTTCATCAAGTAAATTCCATTGATTCTATTTTTTCCTATGTGTAAATTCTACAAGTAGAAAATATTAACTTTTGATTAATAAATTTTCAATATATACACCTATAGGTATAGGTATATACCTCAAATGTAATTTGAAATTTTTTCCTCTGAAAAAGAACGAGAGGAGAAAATAAAAAGAGTAAAATGAAAATAAAAAAAAAATAGAACGCGGATCTGATCGAATTAAATGAGGTTTGATAATAAAATGGACATAAATAGTTGTGGCTATCGAGATAAAAACAAAATCAATTGACCACTTAGAGTGAGAGGGAGAGAGAGAGAGGAGATAAAAATCAAATAATAAAATAAAAATAGATAAATAATTAAATATTATTTTATTGAGATCGTATTTCAATCTAAAAGTTTAATTTGTAGAGATGGTATTAAATAAAATAGAACGACAATGTTCTTAGAATATTAACAATACTATAATATATTAAAAAAAACAGTATTATTTGGATCATCGCGCATGTTGGATTGCCAGGAAATGAAAAGGCAAGATAAATTTGCTAAAAAGTACTTTGCAAACTAATAAGAGATTTTGCTATCAATTTTTATAATAATACCAATATTTTTTTTTTCTTTTCCCTCCCTGGCCTTGCTCATAACAAAGCATTTGGCCAACTCTATAGTATTAAAATTTTATTTTTACCCCATAACAAGGACCAATATGACACCAGAGCGGCGCCCCCCAGAGCACAGCAATATGAGTACCCGCGGTACACGCCGCTCGGGCCACAAAAAGTTCCTGGCTTGATCCTTAGTATAAAAACTGAGACCTAAGATGTAAAAGGTCTCTAAGGCCCGGTTGTATGTCGCAAAGTAAATGCTTTTTACCACTAACCAAGGGAGATGGTAAATGGAGCCACTGGGATGGCCAATAAGATGACAGCCACTGAATGTGCCTGTCATCTGATTGGCCATCCCAGTGGCTCCATTTACCATCTACCTTGATTAGTGGTAAAAGCATTTACTTTGCGACATACAACCGGGCCTAAGGATCATTGTCGAAGACTATGAATAGGTTATGTAATGGCTTTAAGGAATTCATAATATGTAATGATTAAATGAGATATGGAGTGTAAGTATGTCAAGTGTTATTCCAAAACCATCCAATAGACAAAATATGCCCTATTATTATCTTGGTAATATCCGATTTAACATTTGTATAATGGAGAAGAATTGTCACGTTGGTAGCAAAATTTTTCCTTAGTAATATCAGCGTAAAATTTGTCAATTTTGATCTTATATCTATCACAGTTCAAATATATATGATCAATATCCCCAATATGTTCACCACCGCACATGCAAAATGGAGTATCCCTGACTCCCAGTCTATATAGGTTTTTTTTATGATAATGATGAGAGAAGGAGTTACACCAAAAAGGTGCAACCCCAAAGGCCTGGGTTGGCCCCTCCATCGTGAAAAGAAGAAGAAAGAATTTTATGGTTTGGGCGGGGGTCGAAGGTATCTGTGGATATGGGTCTTAAATAGCTGAAGGTTATAAGTCGCGGGAAAGATGGTGGCAGGGAGCGAGTTCCAGTCTCTGGAGGTCATAGGGATAAAAGAGTTGGCGAAAGCGCTTGTTCGACTTTTATCCAATTTGACAGCGAAGGGGTGCTGAGCGTTTGAAAACCGCGTGTTTCTCGTAAAGAGGGCATTAGAGGGGGATAATTGATTTCAGCTCGACTGAACAGACACCGGGATAGTATCTGTAGTACAGGGAAAGGGCAGAAACGGTTCTTTGGTGAGCCAGGGACTCGAGTGAGTTGGTTAGAGCCGGGTCTCCTATTAGCTTAATTGCTCGCTTCTGAATTGCATCCAGTGTAGCAAGAGAATGCTTGGAGGCACCCCTCCACAGATGACAGCCATATTCGAGACAGGGACGAATTTGAGCCTTATGCAGTATAAGAAGCTGACTGGGAGTATAACAGCGTCTAGACCTAAATAGGAGACCAAGCTTGCGCGCTGCAGCTTTAGCAGTGGTTGAGATATGGTCATTCCATGAAAGGTCAGACCCTAGAGTTACGCCTAGCATTGAAATTTTATCCCTGAATTCTACTGAGTTTGAGTCGAATGATATGTTTGGGAGGTTTCTGTCGACGCGCCTAGAAATAAGGCAACACTGAGTTTTCCCTGCATTGAAGTTAACTAAGTTTTGGGATCCCCAGTTTTTAAGTTTGCATAAGTCTAAATTAATTGAAGAGGCATTGTCTGCACGGTTTTTATGCGATGCAGGGGCGTTATGTAGGGTGCTGTCGGGTGAGACCGTGTGGGAGCATGACCGCTACGAAGACGAAATGTCAGTGTGGACAGATTTTTAAAAATAGTGGTTGTAAATGAACCATGGTGTATGAGGAATTATAGGAACGATTTTAAAGAGATGACCTCCTTTGGTCTTACTGCTCTCTGCCCACTGTTGTTGCCATTTTGTTAGTGATTTATTTTTAATGATGTTATAGATGTCAGAAATAGGGAGAACAATCTTTAAAAACTCCCCATCCACCCTAGCTAGATTAGCAAGTTGGTCTACTTGTTCGTTATCACTTATCCCTGCGTGCCCCGGAATCCAAGTAAAGGATTTTTTTTTTAATTGAAAAGTTTTTGTTTTGCCGAGAGTAGCAGAGTTGTTGATTCACAAAGAGAAACAAAGTGGTTGTCCTCTGCTTGATGCAAATAAACATACACACATATATATCGAGATGATATATCTGTATATATTATTTATGTATTTGTTTGAGACTATAGTTTCGAAGACTTGGTCTTCATCATCAGTCTTTTTTAAATATAAATATTGTTTTTTCATGGAGTCAATATCGTATGGATATTGAAACCCCAAGACCAAGTCTTCGAAACTATAGTCTCAAACAAATAAATAATATATACCTATATACAGATATATCATCTCGATATATATGTGTGTATGTTTATTTGCATCAAGCAGAGGACAACCTCTTTGTTTCCCTTTGGAAATTTTTTGTTGCCTTTTTCCAACTTAAAAATTTGATTAATAATATTTATAATAATTGGGGATCGATTTCTATTTTTATGGAGCCCCTTCATAGTTTCCATTACACTCAGAGAATCTGTACACTCTAAAAAATTGACTTTCCGGAAAGGTTTGAATATACTTTAGAGCCTCAAAAATCGCCAAAGCTTCAGTTGTAAAGATAGATGTTTCTTTGGGGAATTTTAATTTTTTTGTTATCATACCATTACTACCTTCAAAAGCACATCCCACAAATAATGCCTCATCACTTTTAGATCCATCTGTGTAGATGATTGTATGGTTAGTGAAATCACTGGCTATTAAATTTTTAAAAATAAGATTAATAAAAGGAGCACTCTATAATACGAATATAAATAGATACAATTCTTTTATAAAAAGAATTTCAAAGCGTTTATTAAAAATCCAAACGGTTCGATAGAATATTCAATCCATAGAATGTTTAATTTTCCGGAAACACATTGATAAACAAATATAACTTATTAATAATTAAATATTATATTTAAGGGTGACCGTTTGTCCTGGATTAAAGCCCCGTGTCCCGTATTTAATAAATGTCCCGGAAAATGTCCCGAATTAGATAATTCATCATATGAAATAATAAATATGCGAGTATTATAATTTTCGATTATATTTTATTCGCGAGTCTCTGAGTACATGATTATATGAACGCATTCACTCATCTACGCGCATGCTTATGTATATGGTACAGTCACCACACACATTTTTTTTTTGTATTTAATATCACTGGGAACAAAGCCCATTTAGACAGCACATAAGTAGAGTGTTAGTAGGGTTAGTGAGGGAGCCGAGTTTTCAGCCGGTAGAAATTTTTAATTGCCAGCTAGGATCGAACCCCGGACCTCCACTTCAACATCATCATAATCGATCGATGCCAAAGCGAAGCCAGTGCGTTAGCTGGCTGAGCTACAGGACTCCCCACCACACACTTATTATACTACAAATAATTTTTTTACTGTATTTTCATGTTTCATTTTAGTTTTTCATTTAAGTAAATAATATTTGAAAAAAAATATAAAAAAAATTGTTAATGGGTGGGGCGGGGGTCAATGTTCCGGATTGGACCACGGAAATAATGGTCACCATAATTATACGGTACACATGGCGAACTGCGAGACTCTAATATTTTATTCAAAGATCGAAAAATGTTTTTTTATATTAAGGCTTGACACACATATTAATTACTAAATCATTTATTTAACAATGGTCTTCGCCTAGTGGCCATTCGCAAAGAAAAAAAAAGTTTGAAACTTTTCGATTTCAATAATAATAATATATAGTAGTAGTTTCATCGTTGCTTTTTAATTCTATCTACTGGATAATTTTATTATGTGATTAAACTTCTCTAAATGATTTTTTTCAACTAAACTCGTATCTCAGTATGAAAATATCTTAATTATCGTGTTAATGATATCATTATATAGTAATACAGTATATTTACAGAAGTGTGTTTTATTTCAAGGAAAAATAATTTTCAAACAGTGGCTATTTTTTTTTATTTATCATGGCAAAAATAACTCTATGTCATCATCATTAATCATTCTGAGATAACACGATATTTCGCACTCAGTTTGGCCATCTTTTGAGAAAAAATTATTATTTTTTGGTTGAAAAAACTTTTCTACTTTCAAATTCAAATGAAAACCAATGCCAAAAGTTGAACTGAAACCGAAATATCTGTCGAACAGTCTACTATAATCAAGCTAATAAAAACTTTTCAATTATAATCAAGCTGTTTAAATGTTGCCATTAATTATCTTAGCTAAGTTCTTCTAGATCATACTCTATTGTAGTTTTGGCATAAAGTCAAAAACTATATCGACATTTGAACCGATACAGAAACATGGATAGATAATTAACATCATCAAGGTATTTAATAATTTATTGTCATTGCTTCATTTATCTTACCCAAGTTCTTCTATAGGTCAGCTCATATTTTTGTATATGAAACATCGGTCGAACAGAATAACTTCTAGTAATTTAATAATTATAATTGCTTCAAATATCTTCCTAAGTTCTTATAGTTAATCATCTTTTGTACTTTAAACTGAAATTCAAAAGTAATGCTAAAAGTTCAAATGAAACCGAAACTTCGGTCGAAGACTATATTATCATATGTTGTTTAGTACGAGTTTAATTGTAATTGCTTCATCGTAAGTTCTTTGAAGCCATTCCCTTTTGTAGATTCGGCCTAAAGTCAAAATCGGTGCCAAGATTTGAGTTGAAACCGAACTTGGGTTATCAAACTGTTTGTTATTTGTCATTGCTTAACTCATCTTTCTCCAAGTTTTTTAGTCTTTCTATTTTCCACAATTAAATTTTTTTAATCTTATATTTAATAATTTGATTTTCTTCCCTCTGAGTTTATGTTGTTGATGTTGTTGTTGTTATTTATAAAATTAATGATAGCAAGAAGATAAAAAACAAAAACACTTTCATTCAAAAATATTGTCTATTAAGTTTTTCATCCTCTTCGATATTCATTATTAAATAACTGCTTTGATGATTTGAAGATAATCAAGCATAATATTAAAAAAAAAACATGGAAGTTTGTAGTGGAAAGGGTAGTGGCGTAGCAAATGAGTGAATGCTCCTTCAGGAATCTTCAATAACATCCTCTTTCGCTTCGTGACGAAATGATTTTGCATATGGATAGATAGAGAAGAGATCAATTGTTTTTTTCCCGATAAAATAGCTTTTGGAGCTGGAGCACGTGCGTCCAGCATCTTCTCTCAAGAAACTTCTTTTTTTCTTTCAGTCTTTATAGCGTTGCGCGTCAAGTGAAATCTTTTGTTCGCGGTGACCGTAAATAATCGCCGGGGCGCCGAAAGGATCTCCCTGTATGTATGTGTATACTATATACTCGAGTTGTAGTAGACATACAAGAAGGGCGTGCGGGGGTGAAAGTTACTCCTTGTCGTCGTCGGGGTCAGTGCCGTAAGCAATTTGGGACGTTTTGGCACGTGGTTCATTTAATTTCTAATAGAAAAGCGACTCAATTTTCTCCGAAAAAAAAAACGAGATAGGAGGGGACGGACGTTGGCCCTCGGCTTAAGATGTGTCTGCAAAAGAACCAACAAGAATGAAAGGGGGGTCTTTTTTCATTATTTTTTTTATACGCTATACTTGAAATGATTATTTTCGTTTTTTACTCGTTCTCTCTCTTTCTCGCTTCTTCAATTTTATTTAAAATAACTTAATTAAATTACTGTCGGTATATTTTCTGTCTGGGTGTGTGTGAAATCAATTTTTTTTTCTTTTTGGCAGATACAAATCAGTAAATATTGTATTTGATTCCTTATTGATTGAATTTTTTATAAGATATTCACAGTTTTGGCTTCTGAATTCCGAAATCATTTATAATTTAAAATTGAATAACTATTTTTATGAATCAGATCTTTGGTTTTGACATTTTTCCTCATAGAGCAATAACAATACGTGAATTGTAATCAAAATTTCTGGCTATTTTGAGCAGCATGAAACTCATCCCCAAAATTATCTTATTTGATTTAATGCATTCCCACCGTCCTGGGGCGTACTGTTCATGAGTTCTTTGAAACTCAGCAAAAATTTCATTCACTAAGTTTGTGTGCTGGGCGAATGCATTAAGACGAATACCTTTGGTAGTGAATGATTTACTTATATTCCTACTTTTTAAAAATAACAACACAGGTCTGCGATGAAAATAGAATCTTGAATAATTTTATCTGATTTTTGTAGATTTTCTGCTGTTGAACTCAAAAATATATTTCTTTTTTCCGTATCACACCACATTTTTTCATAAAGCAAAAATTAATGAGGTTAAAGAAGTACAGAAGTGGCTCATCCTATTTTAGTCTGTAAAAATACTTATGTGTGTGTAAATATCCATTTATCGGTGGATTGAAGTAAAAATGATAATAATCATTAATTATCAATCGGTAAATAATGATGGCAATGTCCCTCGATGGTCGGGTAGGAAAATAGTCTATTCCTGCCCGACCATCGAGGGATATTGACATCATTATTATCCGATTGATAATAAATGATCTTTAGATGACAGAAGAGGGTTCGTTAGGTGGGGATGGAAGAAAATATATATGGGATAGTGACTGCGACAAAATAGGGGTTGATTAACACAACTTGAAAAAGAAAAAAAAGTCTAAAGCTTCAATTTGTGATTTGTTAATTTTTGCAGATCTGTGTAATCAGTTATTTTTGAAAAAATAAAATATTTAAGTCGAGAATTCTCAATTCTCATTTGATGACCAATCGATTCAGCTCATCAGTTAACCATCTAAAAATTATAAAGATTGAAACTAAGTTCCTATATTTTTATCTTTAATACAGAAATATACAACCTTAAACGTTACAAAAAATGCCACTAAAGAGATTTTATTAAAGATATTTTTTATTCTTTTAATAAAAAATTTCTACTGGTGCATATTTTTCTAGGTTTTGTATTTTCTTCCTTAAAATTCTTTTATTTATTTAACTACGTATTTGTCTCGAGGGCGATTATTTTATAAACATTTATTAAGAAAAAAAAATTCAATTTAACCATTTCGTGTGTAATCTCTATTAAAAGACAATTCATTCTAATTTCTAACCTTATTTACTTTATTATCACTTCATTAAAATATAATGGGAGAGAAGGGGGGGGGGTGATATAAATTGTTAATGGAAGTTTGAGAGAAGATGCGGGTAACGATGAGATCATCAGGTGTTGTGGATAGCAAAGAGATCCTTATCTTATTTTGCTTATGGCTTTAATTGACATAAGAAACAAAACAAAAACAATTCCAATCTAGAATCAAATAATATCTCTTGATATGCTGGACGAATGAAGCCCGCTGGAAGGCTCAAATAGGAATTGGATTCATAAAAAAATTTTATTTTATTTTTGCTTATTCATTCTTAAGAGGCGCCTATAGAGCAGCAGCTCTTGACTTAACATCGAGTTTACTCAGGATCGAATCTCGCCTTAGTCAGAACAACTTTCATCTTTGTCAAAAATTCAAGAAGCCTCACTAAATCCAGAGGAAGCCAATGGGAAACCACTACTGTGAAAAATTTACTTAGGAAAATTACAATTTACTAGTACAATGAAGTAGATACTCTCTCAACATCTAAAGTAGGTAAATGCCGACGCTCGGAATCGAGTATGGCGCTTGAAGAAAAAGAAGATATTTAAAATGTGTGATACGTGAAGAAAAAATAATTTTAATGTACCTAAGCTGAAATCATTTATTGATTGTTTTTTGTATAAAAATTAAATACAAATTCTTTTATAAAACAATCTCAAAAATTTTATAAAAATTCAAAAGTTTCAGAAGAAATTCTCCCTTTATCAATAGAATTCTGAAAAAGAGTATATATGTTGCAATAAAAACTCGTTTTTTAGTAGGAACGGGCTCTTACTACAATAGTTAAAACGCCTATGACTGAATAGCTTTGTGGCAACTAGAATTTACTGATGTTGGGTTGAGTTTGGTTCAAAGGTCTAGAATCTTCATTTTTAAGCTTCCACCTCATTTTGGGTGTTTATTTTCAAAAATTTTTAAATCAAAATGTCAAAAATTACATTCTATACAACTTTGGTTTTAATTTTCCGTTAAAATTTTTGAAAATAAACATCTCAAAATAGGTAAAAAATGAAGATTCTAGACCTTTGAACCAAACTCAACCAACATCAGTAAATTTAGTTGCCACAAAGGTATTCAGTGAAACGCGTTTTAACTAGTAAAAACTCGTTCATAATAAAAAACGGGTTTTTACTGCAACATATATATACATATAATTTATTTGGTAGGGACTATAGTTTCGAAGGTTTGACATTCCTCATCAATCTTTTTAATTAGAAATATTGTGTTATTTCTCAAGGGTTCAATAGTAAGCTGGTTGATTCATATGAATTCACTTCAATCTTTAGACCTCCCTCCCACATAAAAAGAAAAAGATTGAGACTAGATGGACTAGTTATATATATCTATGTTGGAAAAAATTCTTTCTACGGTCCTGATTTATATAAATGAAGAAACAAATGAATGACGTCACTTTATCTCTAATAGATAACACTTTTGTTTTTGTTTTACCAATTTGTTTTATTACTGTTGTTGCTTTTCTTTCTTTTTTATTTGTTTCCGTTTCGTTTCATTTTAGTGGATATATTAAAAGCTTTCGATAAAGCCTCAAAACATTTATAGGCCAATTGTCTTCTCTTGCTTTTAATTAGCTTAAATTTCCCAACAACAACAATAACAGCAACAACACGAACAACAGGTAAATCCTTCTCAGGCAAGGGTTTACCAGAGCCAAGCTGTTGTTATCCGGCTATGATTAAGACGGGTGCGGTTTCGATTACCCCCTCGCCATTTAGCTATTGCAAAAATCGCTTAAGAAGAAAACGTGCGGTTTTCTCTTCTTTTCTCAATTCAAATTCCATCGCTGCGTTTGCGGTGAACGATGGAAACTGAAGAAGAAGATGAAGAGGAACAGTAGGAGGAAAATACCATTCCTCCGAGAGGACAATGCCCATCGACTGATCTGATCTCTCGCTCACAGCCGCATCATTTCAAATGCTACAAATGAATTTAATCAAGAGTGCTTCCGGTCTCGGAAGGAAATTATATCCCCCATTCAATGAGTAATACATTCCTTATTTAATTATTAAATACTTTCGTTAAATTAAACAAAAATAATTCTTTAAACAAGAAAACATTACAGGTCATTAGAAGTCGAAACGTTATCCACAAAGAGAAACAAAGAGTTGTCCTCTGCTTGATGCAAATAAACATACACACATATATATCGAGATGATATATCTGTATATATATATATATATATATATATATATATATATTTATTTGTTTGAGACAATAGTTTCGAAGACTTGGTCTTCATCATCAGTCTTTTTAATTATAAATGTTGTTTTTCATGGAGTCAATGCCGTATAGATATTGAAAATTTGATTAGAATTTGTTTAGAATTCTAAACTGACCACCAGTGAAGGAACACCAAATTTTCAATATCCATACCATATTGACTCCATGAAAAACAACATTTATAATTAAAAAAGACTGATCATGAAGACCAAGTCTTCGAAACTATAGTCTCAAACAAATAAATAATATATATATACAGATATATCATCTCGATATATATGTGTGTATGTTTATTTGCATCAAGCAGAGGACTAATCTCTTTTTCTCTTTGTGAATCATCAATTCTACTACTCTCGGCAAAACAAAAACTTTTCAACGAAACGTTATCGACAGCAAATCAAAGGGTATTTCTTCTTAATGAAAATAAATAATATAATCATATGAATGACCGCTGTCCTATTCCGAATGTGGATTTAATTGAGTCTTTATGCTCAAAATATTAGGCCGGAGTGCGAGTAAGACCGCATACCTAGGGCTCCGAAC
>JALMQS010000128.1:29641967-29876582 GCA_024734495.1 Forficula auricularia | reverse complement strand
TATAATTGTGAATAAAATTAAATATTATATGTTAAAATAATTGTTTAAACTATAATTAAAATAAAGTGATATAAAAAAGAATTTGAATGGACACTGGAAAGGGACATGTAATGACATCTAGAGACAAAGATACCTCGATAAATCACCTTAGTGTGATTAGTGTCTCCATGTGGTGGCGGACTAACTAATTAATTCGGCATAGCGAGGAGGCAAGCGACCTCCGAGCGGAAGGACTGGCCTCTTGTATATTGACCTTCAAAGGGAAAACACCTAAGTCGTATTATGCCCAGTGAATTACATGTGTTAGCTAAAAATCTTTGTGAATCAACCTAATCCCATCACATTTAGGGGTTGTGGATGTGTCCGTGAACAAGTTAAGTGTGATTCCATCGAGTGAAAAGGATATTTGCCAGGAATATCGGCAAATTTCGGGCATAGGCGAGAACCGGCGTCTTCAGCGCGTGTCCTTGGACACGTGTTCAATCACCTGTGGAGCCCAACAGCTAAGTAAAACATTGAAGTGCCTTCAATCGAATTACCAAACTCCCTACGAACTTTGTTTTTTCAATATACAATTGAGCATAATTCGCTAACGGGTCGAATTAATTGAATTCTTTCGTGTTCCATTCAATATAGTTAAAAACTCTTGAACTCAAACCTTTAAAAGATTTAAAATTAACAATTTAAAATTAAAAATTTATAAATTTTGTATTGAATTATAATTAACTTTAAGTTTAAAATAGAAGATTAAAGAAAACACTTTCAATTATCTCGGTCACCTCAATAAGGAAATAATAAAATTAAATTAAAAAATCAAACCCTAAATTAAAGTAATTTGAAGGCAACAAAACATTCGAAAAATCAAAAAAAAACTTGAATTAAAAGCAATTTTTAATATTAAAATTAAATTTAACTGGTAATTGGAATATACTAAAAGAAAGATGGCGGACCCACGCTGTGTCATGTGATCAAAATATTGAAACCGCGGGAGGAACGTAATTCCAGGAATTGTCGCTGAGCTATTAGCAAAAAAGTAAACAAACCAAGTTTAACTTCTATTAAATGTATAGTCCCCAAATGGGTCGGTAGAATCCGAATCAGTTGACAAGTTCATTTCAATAGAACCTACCTTGCTGTAAAGAAAATAATGACACAAACCACAGATAAAATTCCGATCCAATCTTTACAATAGGAAATTAATCAATTGAATATTCATTTGAACGTATTCCAATACCAGTTGTTAGTTAAACGTTTAAAACAAATAATCGCGATAATTATTTATCGGATGTGTTGTTGCGGAAAATTACCAAAATATAATAAAAACATTTATTGATAAAAGTTATATTAAATTAAAATTAATGATATTATAAGAAATACCTGATTATGACCAAAAGTTGAAATTGTTTCATTTAATTAATTAAGTTGAGATTAATGTGAAAATTTGAAAGAATTAAACACCTGATTGAAGTGTAATCAAAAATTATATTTAACATCAATGAATCAAGGAAGAGAATGACATCTGTCAAAACAAATAAATTTGACAACTGTCAAAACATGTAAATAAACAAACCGTGTCATCAACAGAAATGAATAGTTAAGTCAAATGAATTAAAACTAAACAATGATATACAGATTAAATTAACTGATAAGGACTGCTAATTACATATGATTAGATAATAAAACTATTTATACCAAATTTAAAAATTAAATAAAAGTAAATATTATAACTCACCTGTCAAAATTTGACTGAAGGAATTAGGACTTTTTGAATATTAATTTTTATTAATACTGAATTCCCAATTAATTATTTTCACAAGTGGATAATCAATTATGTACCATTTTGATTAATTTAATAGTGATAATTAATTTGAGTAAATTATTTTATGTTAAGATTTAAATTTCCAATCAATTGGGTTGTACCAATCAATAATTCCTGATTTACATTGAATTAATGTATTATTAATAATAACTTTGAGTAGATTATTTGCAATAACATTTTAACTTCAATTATTGATTATTCTCAAGTGAAGAATTAATTGTTCACAATTAAAATATCGTGATAAATTATTTCATTATTGTTATTATTGATTATAATTACTTACCTTAAATTACCAACAATTTATAATTGATAAATTTAAATTTTCAAGGTAAAATTAGTAAAGTCACGATTTCAATCATTATAAATAAACAATATTTTTAATATAAATAAATTCTAGTTACTTAAATTAAAATGAATTTACTTGGTTCTATTATCAATCCTTCTATAGACAATAAGATTTTTTTTCTTTTCAGCTTCCAATTTCAGGTAACTGATCGCTTCGGTCCGTATTGTCCTCAATTTCAGAGAAGTTTTTACCGAGTGGTTTGTTCAATTTTTTAGACATCCGCTCAATCAGATAAATCCCTGTGTAGCATCTCAAGCCTCACCAACATTTCGATTAATTAGTGGGGGGCTAATTACAGTAACATCCTTTAGACCGACAAGGGCGCAACCCAGCGAAGCAGATAAAATCCAATAACACCTTTGAATTCAGCATTGCGTCCTTTTAATATAATTCATAGAGTGTCTAACCATAATCGATTAGCTCCCTGAGTACACCCTGCTCGTAAACCATTTTATTGTTGCAACCTACTCAATATTGTCTCATCTTCAATATTGAGGAGAAGTGCGATAGTAGCTTGGTCAGAGCGCAAATTGGGCGAAGTAAAATAAACAATAAATTATTTTACAAGCCCAGGTTTAGTCACAATATATTTATTTGTTTGAGACAATAGTTTCGAAGACTTGGTCTTCATCATCAGTCTTTTTAATTATAAATGTTGTTTTTCATGGAGTCAATGCCGTATAGATATTGAAAATTTGATTAGAATTTGTTTAGAATTCTAAACTGACCACCAGTGAAGGAACATCAAATTTTCAATATCCATACCGTATTGACTCCATGAAAAACAACATTTATAATTAAAAAAGACTGATCATGAAGACCAAGTCTTCGAAACTATAGTCTCAAACAAATAATATATATATATATATACAGATATATCATCTCGATATATATGTGTGTATGTTTATTTGCATCAAGCAGAGGACAATCTCTTTTTTCTCTTTGTGAATCAACAACTCTGCTACTCTCGGCAAAACACAAAACTTTTCAACGAAACGTTATCGACAGCAAATCAAAGGGTATTTCTTCTTAATGAAAATAAATAATATAATCATATGAATGACCGCTGTCCTATTCCGAATGTGGATTTAATTGAGTCTTTATGCTCAAAATATTAGGCCGGAGTGCGAGTAAGACCGCATACCTAGGGCTCCGAACAACTCACAAAATACTGACTGAGATATTAAATTCGGTCTTATTTGATGTTGATAAGAGAATGATGAATTTTTGGAATTATAAGTTAAGTCTTAAACTAAAGATTTGAGAATCTTTTTTTTTAAATAGTTGGAATGTTTTTCAAAAAATCTGCTCGAGTTCAGATTAACCAATGTATATTAAAAGAAAGAATTAAATTTTTAGTACAAATTCTAGGATTTTAGTAGAAATATTTTTATATTGCGATATCAGAGGGGATTCATCCCCTCAGGAGTCGAACCTGAGAACTAACATGCTTTCCGGGAAGTCCCAATATAAAAATTGAATTCTTTCTTTTAATAAGTTAAGTCGTTTTTAAAGCTAGTTGGAGATTTCTCACACCGTCATTTTAAATAAAAATACATTTAAAAAAATTAAATCTAATTCTTCTTAACAAATCTTCACAAGACATATACCCACTCTATGATCAAAAATATTTCTTTTTTTTTTGAGCTAGAAAAAATTCAACGCTCTAGAAAATAATAGTTCCATCAAAATTTAATTTTTTTTTTTGTTTGCGAAAAATTGAATTTAATAATAAATATAACTTGTAAATTTTAAGTCGCTAACTTATTTACTTGACGAGCTACAATGATATGACAATCAGACATTGTAACCAGACTAATTGGGCCCTGTTGTACTTCTTAAACGGAAACCTAAATAGAAAATAAAATATTAGTCTTCAGTATTAAAATATAAAAGAAACCCGAAAAAATATTTTTCACGAGATATTCTCATATCGACGTCTAATTCTGTGGTACATTTCAAGTACTTGTGATGTCATTTCAAAAGAGGGGCTGAGAAGGTGATGGGCATGATGTCCTTATTCCTTCCAAATGACGAGAGATTTCAAGTTTCAATGTCAAGAAAGAGTAAGACAATAATTTTATAAAAAGCATTTAGGAAAAAAAAATATTATTCTAGTTTGAGTGCTAGAAATAATCAGAAGTTTGGAATAATATAATTTTAAAAAGTAAGGTTAACTCATTCTAGCGCAAAAAAAGTAATAGAGCTTCATGCGGGTTGCGTGAAAGATAGGGGTTCCACGGCCGGTCTTGATATCTATATCTAAATGCCTTTATTTCATAAATCGTTCCTAAAGATAATCCTTGCATTTTTTAAAGACAATTCCTAAATTTTCATTTAAAAATTTATTAAACATTTATAACATTCAATCTTCTTTTTCACATTTGAGTTTTAATCCGATTAGCAATTCCCTTGTGGATATTTGACTCTCAAAATACAAAATGATCATCCTAGAATCTGTAAACCCTTCATTCTTCCATCTCCAATTTATTGCTCATCCTTTGTTCAATATATTGAGAGCGGCTTGATAAAAATTCCAAAAAAAGATCCTCTTGAACTTCAATCAGTTTTTATTAATATCAATTTTAGGTAGGATTTTTTCATTACGTACCAGAAATAAAGTTATTTTTTTAATACTACAAGGGGTAGATACTAATTTTAAGAACCAGTGACCCCGGTTGTTTTTTTTATTTCTCTCTTCTAAATATGAATCTTGTCAAATTGAAATAATTATCTTCATGCTTCTTTTTGTGTATAAGATATTTATATTGTATATTAAATAATTAAATTTTCGGCAACTATTGGCAAAAATCATGAGAGTGGTGGTATCTATTCGAGATATATAGAATTAAAAGGGTAGCGCTTATCGAAAATAATTAGAAATACTGCATCGTCGGTTAATCCGGTCAATTTCATTAAAAACCAGCTTCAAGGCCCGCCTTTGGCGGGCCTTTTGCTGCCAGGGGCTTCGCCCCTGCACCCCCACGTGGCTGCTTTATTGATGTTTTATTAGTTACAGAGAATAAATATAATTGTTTTATTATAAAGTCTTAAATAGATATAATTTGAGATTCAATTTAACTGCAATATACACTCATAACAAATAAGATGAAACAAATATTTAAAATGTATTAAAAATCCGCCTGTAATCATTAAGGGGAAAATAACAAAAAAAGTTATATTATATGAAGGTATTATTATAGATAAAAAGACTTGAAAATTACAATTATTATTCATTTTGCTAGACACAAAAGTATATACAATCTATTTATAAAAAATTATCTTATTCTCAAGCTTGAGTTGTTTATCATAAAATAATTTAGTCTTATTGATTTTAAGTAGATTCTTCCACGTTTTCAGTAGAGCTTGCCATTAATAGTCAAAACATCAAAAATGTAATGCAATAAGGTTATTCCTCTAGTATTAGAAAAGAATCGATCGTTATTTTTTATTTTAAGTCGACTCCTCCATGTCTTCAGCAATGGTTACCAATAATAATCGAAGGGTCAAAAATCTAATGTAGAATTGTTATTCCTCAAGTATTAGATAGTAATCGATTGCTATTTTTGATTTTAAGTCGATTCCTCCATGTCTTCACCAATGGCTACCAATAAAAACTGAAACGTCAAAAATCGAATGTAGAATGGTTATTCCTCGACTGTTAAATGAGAATCGATCATTATTTTTGAATTAAAGTCAACATGAACTGCAAATTGCAAGTGATATCTGATTAATAATTAAGAAATAAACATATTAATATTTCAAATGAATTTGGATAAAGTTTAGCAACGATCCGTTGAAGTTTATTTTTTAATTTTTGTTTTTAAATGTACTTTTAAAAAATAGATAGTTTTTTTAAGTCTTTGTTGCATTATTAAATTCTTCTTCAACGATAATGTGGTTAGAACTATTAAGAATGAATGGCACTCAAAAATCTGACAAACAGGACCGCCAACATATGTTTAGTTCTTTTATTGTTTGGTAATCTATGTTGGGTAACCTGAAATTTTTTTAGTTTTTCCTGAATTTTCCAATTTTCCGGCAACTTTTCCAATTTTTTTTTACGTATTAACCTGAATTGGACTATTACGAACATTTAAAAAAAAAATTAGCCAAATCGGTCTAGGCATTTGAGAGATCCGCGCTTACAAAGAAACAGAAATTCATTTTTATTATATAGATTTAAAATATATATTGAAAATATTTTCTTGGAGATGGGCTAGTAAATATAAATATAATTTTGTCGATGTCATAGGAGATCTAACAACACAATAATTCTCTGGTCGGGAGAAAAAAAAAGGTAAGAGTAGTAATTTGTCTCGACGTTTTTAAAACAAACGTTTCTGAGGAATTTCCTTCCATCTTGTCTCCAACTCGACTCTTTTAATTCCTGAAGAAGGAGAGAAGAACCTCCAAAAGATTGGTTTTTAAAAAAATTAAAATAATATTCTAATTAAAGTTTTAATATTTGGAAATGAAATGTTTTATTTTCTTTGGACTATACCATTTCATAAAATTTCAAAAATAAAAGCAATCTTTCAGGGAATCTTTCCTCTTTCTTCAGGGTTTAAAATAGTCATTAAATATTGAGACAAGATCCTCCGAAACGTTTGTATTAATAAAGATTGAAACATTTTCTAAATAAAGTTGTTTATATTTTAACTGTTCTGGATCATACTTAAGAAGATTGATTTGGATGTCAGGGTATATAGGACCAAATTAATCGGCAATTATTGTGACGTATCAATTAAAATATTTTGTTTATTAATTTACTCTTTGGGATCAATAATTCAATTTATTGGCAAAAATCACGATAGTCTGACATCTTTCAAAATATAGATAATTGATAATAATAAATAATAAATTCACCCCTATGACATGTATTAGAAGCCAATCCGTTGAAATTATCAATTTTAGGTAGGATTTTTTTCCTCCGAAACGTTGATATTAATAAAGATTGAAACATCGGTGAATAAAAAACATTTTTTTTTATAATGATATTGATACAAGAAGAAGTTGCACCAAGAAGGTACAACCTCTGTAGTCCGTGGTGGACCCTTGTAACGTGAAGATAAGGGGAGATTTAGGGATTGGGTAGCAGTCGAAGGTATCTGTGGATGCTGGTCTTGAAAGATTGAAGGTTATAAGTTGCTGGAAAGACGGTCGGGGGAAGAGAGTTCCAGTCTCTAGATGTCATAGGGATAAATGAATTGGCGAATGTGTTTGTTCGATTAGTATCTAGTTTAAGCGCGTAGGGGTGTTGGATTTTAGAAAATCGTGTATTTCGCGCAAATGAAGCCTTTGGTGGTGGTTTTTTTTATAGAGAGACGTGTTAGTGTTTTCCGATTTCCCTGATGCAGCGCCCCAAGGCCAAGAGGTCGCCAATAGATGTCTATGTTAGGGGATGAATTTACTTTGAATTCCTCCTACTTTATCAATTTTCTATATTATAGTTGATTTTATTTATATCTTTTTATAATAAGCATGATTTGATGTTCACTGAAATTCATTAATTGAATATTGATTATGAAAATGTTATGTTATAGAGATGCATTGGTTGTTAACGATCTAGTTGTTTGTGAAAAATTAAGAAAAATGTAGTTAAGGTAGTTGTAGTTGCGACAATACTAGCAAAAAGTTAATGCTAGAGTACATAGAACAGACAATAAGAATTCATAGTTCATAAGCCCAAAACTTTTTGCTGTTTATGTACCAATTCTAGCCAATCTCGTGCTCGTTTGACAAATTTGCCACCATTGTAAGAGATTGAATATTTTTATATTAAAATGACAGATAAAATACATTTTAAATTTCTATAAAAATCGTTTTGTTATTTTTTAACAAATGTAATCAACGCCTACGTTACATCTTATGAAAATTATAATTTTGAAAACATCTAGCGCATGCATCTTTCGCTGGTTAAATAAATGCGCTGTTGCCAAATTGTTTTTAGTCTAAATTTTTTTTTACACATTTTTCATTATTTATTCCTTATTATCTCAGAAACTGTGTTGTAACTATGAATCAAAATTGTCTTAAAATATGTATTGGTTATTGTTTAATGTTGGTTTAGTTTTTTATAAAAATGGTAAGAAGGGTTTCTTAATTATAATTAAATATGTATGTAAATTTTCCGATATTCCTTATAGTGCAATGTTAAAGAGCCTGAAAAACTCGATTTTTGAAATTTAATATCTCCGGAACTGTATTGTTCATAAATTTCGTTTTGCCACCAATCGATGCAGAAGTATTTAAATAATAATCTGTCTAAATTTCAAAAAATCCTAAGAAAACGCATTTGGCGGAACAACTACCTTAAGAGGATGTGCTGTGTTTATCATTTATATTTTCTTTACAGAGCATGATGATGTTTAAATTAATAAAAGAAAAGTTAAATTTGATAATTTATTTATTTTATTTGGTCTTATATAGTATATACCCAGTCACTACATTGGTTAAAATTTTTATTTGGAAATGGGGTTTTTATTTTCCTGGGCTGACACTCTATCAAATTCCACTTTCAAATATAACATTTTGGTATTGATATTATATTTTTTTATACTTTTTAATTTCAAGTTGATATAAAAATTTCATTCTTCAATAAAAGTAGCGAATTTGTAATTTGTAAATCTCTCATTCCTACAATTGCCAGTTGGGCGAACATGTTTGAAATTCCGAAATAAAATAAAGTACAGAACGTGAGTTGGCGACTTTTTATTTATTTTGCCATTGATTTCAATTGAATGGTGGTAGAGATGACGGTTGGAAATGAAAGGAAATCGGGAAACCGGGGTGGATACAGGTAGGTGGGTGGAAGAGGGTGGAATTTCATTATCCTTTAATCCTAAAGTTACTTTTATCTAAATACGGATTGTGTCAACAAGTTGCCAACACCTTTCAACAAATTAGCAGTCTTTCATTAAATCCCCATTCTACTTTTCTGTACTTTTTTTCAACACCTCTACCTCGCCACTCCGACCTTCGCCAAATATCAGATTTAATAGCAAAAAGTTTGTCCAGAGAGAGTGGGGTAAAGTGAGCTAGAGCAGCAAAACTCTTTCCACGGCTAAGGAAGGACATGTGTTAAGCAAAAACTAATAAAAACTTGGGTATTTTATAAATATACCATATATAAAAAATATATATGAATTTAAAATAAAAGTGGTAATTTACTTCAAATTAAAGGGGCTAGATTAGTAGATAACCTAAATTTTAGTGAATGGGTGGAAAAGTTTAAGGAATAAATTAATCAAAGAAAGCATATTCTGGTTAATTGATTTTTTTTTTTTTTAAATAAATGTTACAAGAATGAATTTAATTTCAAAATATGTTATCTAATGGCTATATAAAAGATATAGCTGATTAAATATGTATCCCGTATAGCACAGAGACCAAAATAAAACCCTATAATAATAATGTAACTTTTTTGATTGGTTGAATTATAGTCATTATAAAATTTTAATTAGATTGAATTACGGTTTCTAAACGGTAGTTATGTCTCGTTTTTTTCCGTTTTGCAACTGTTGTATTATCGTTAAATTATAGTCACAAAGATTATAATGTAACCGTTTCAAACAGGTTGTCGTCAACATTTTTGTCACCGATTTGCAACTGTTTATTTATAATTAAATATTTCTTTGATTTGATTAATATAATGAATCATCATCATCATCATTGAGTATACAGTCCTAAGACTGGTTTGATGCAACAATCCGTCTCCACTCGACTCTGTCCCCCGCCAGCTGTTTAACCTCTCTAAATGTCTGGCATCCCATATCCCCAATTATTTGGTTGAAATATTCTAATCTGGTTCTTCCCCTTCCCCTTTTCTTTCCCACCTCCCCTCCAAGATATCCCTAAGCAGTCCCCCATGTCTCAGTGTGTGCCCCATCATCTGACCTCTTCTTCTTCAGACTCTTCCACAAGGTTCTTCTTCTCCGATTCTTCCAAGAACTTCTTCATTTGTAATTTTATCCATCCATTTGATATTCATCATTCTTCTGTAGCACCACATTTCGAAAGCCTCTAATCTCTTTCTCTCCGCTTTTCCAATTGTCCAGGTTTCACACCCGTACATGGCTATGCTCCATACATATGTCTTCAATAGCAACTTCCTGTTTGCTAAGCTGATTGAGGAGGAGCATAGTAGTTTTTGTTTTGAATTAAACCCCATTTTTGCTTGGGCAATTCTTGATTTAATTTCGTTTTTGCTCCTCCCATCCCATGTTATTTTACTTCCTAGGTAGCGGAATTCCTTAACTCCTTCTAGGTTTTCTTGGTTAATTTTGATGCATTCCTGTCTCGTTTGTTCTTTTTTTGTACATACTAGGACCTTGGTTTTATTCTTGTTTATTTTCATTTTGATTTCTTCTATTAGGATTTGGTTAATTCCATTCAAGGCGTCCTCTAATTCTTTTTTATTGCTTCCTAGAAGGGCAATGTCATCAGCTTAAATCTTAATATAATGAATACTTAATTGCAAATCGGTGACAAAAATGTTGGCGACAACCTGTTTGAAACGGTTGCATTATAATCTTTGCGACTATAATTTAACGATAATACAACAGTTGCAAAACGGAAAAAAACGAGACATAACTACCGTTTAGAAACCGTAATTCAACCTAATTAAAACTATAATGACTATAATTCAACCAATCAAAAGAGTAGTATTTGGGTTTTATTTTGGTCTCTGTGCTATACGGGATGATTTAATATCGAACCTAAGTGCCAAATCGCAAACCGGACTATTTTTGAGAGAAGTTATATTTACATATAAGACCAGCTAACAAATCTCAGTTGAAGAACACTGAATTTTCTCAAAGAATAGCCTAGTTATGAACTGAGTCTTGGTTTCGATTCCTGAAGACTGCAAGTCATTAAGTCATCTAATAAGATTTTAAGAAATCTCCAGAGATTGTCTTGTACTAAATTTCAGCTGTTTTGGATAATTTTTATTACATTGTCTTAATGATTGAAATTGAACCTTAGTCCGGATCAATAGTCCTCCAACGAAAACCAACCTAACAAATATAATTAATACAACTCTTCTGACAAGACTTGTTGGATTTAGTAGAAGTAAATCTCTCGTGAATTCTTAAGATATCTGAAGTCTGCTACCATTGGTAATTTGAGCTTGTGAATCTAATAAGATCTTTAAAATGGCCCTTTATTGTCAAAATTCAGCAACCACATGAAGCCCACACTAACGGTAAACAAAATTCCTCCCCCTTAAGAATATTTATGTTATTCGCCAATGACCAGCACCCCAAGCGGTTACCAATGGAAGTAATGAGGGTTAATTTGCATTCAATGCCTGCTACCTTATTAACATATAAATATATATCTTGAATAGATGTCATCCTATCATGATGTTTACCAATAAATAAAAGTATTATGTCTTGATCATAGAGTAGGTAAATATTTAAATTAATAAATGAAACGTTGTAATTATCATTTCCATTATCACAATCAGCGTCCCAAGTGGCGAAAATCAGAGACGCTAATGAAGGAGGAAGTGAATGTATTTTATTATTCTTATGGGAGAATTAATTCCTCGATAGCTTTCAGATAAGAATGGAGAGATGAATTGACTTGATTTTACTTGTAATTATAAATTCTATATATATCTCGAATGGATGCCATGCCTACCCTGATTTTCACCAATAGATGTTAGGGGTGAATTTGAATTGAATTAATTAATTGATAGTGATTTTTGTCGATAGTTTTTCTTTTTAGTATTTGAATTGGTGATGTTTAAAGTACCTATATTACATTTTAAAATATTATTCAAGTTTAATAACCGTAGTTCTATAGGTGTTAGGTTTTTATATACATATATTTGATAAGAGCTGTTTATGTTTGCATTTGT
Source organism: Forficula auricularia (assembly GCA_024734495.1). Lineage (NCBI taxonomy): Eukaryota > Metazoa > Arthropoda > Insecta > Dermaptera > Forficulidae > Forficula > Forficula auricularia. The sequence goes on along the minus strand of JALMQS010000128.1, from coordinate 29,864,549 downwards.
ATATCTGTGTGCGAGAGTGATCATCATGCAAAAGTCGACCCGAGAACTCCAATCTTCTGGGAACTTTCGGGTTTTCCATTCATTCTCTTTTTCTAGTGGCAGAATCCAGGTAGGTAATTGACACTGAGGGTCTCACGGGGGCGATATCAAAAGCGCCGTCCCTGTTCTATCAGATCGAGACTAGAAACTAATTTACTAATTATTCGCTATTTCGTTGAACTTTGAATGTAAAATTGAGTGGAGAGCTTTGCTTGAGATTAAATTAGTCATTTCTCTTCTCATGAAGATTCAGTGTATTTCTTTTTATTTTTTATTTTTTTTTTTATCTTCTCTTCTCTTTTCCTTTATCGAAATCCCGAGCTCTGCTGTCAAAGGATTTCAATTAAGGAGATGGACACGCGAACGTGGGCCCGAGTTTGACCCCCGGAGGAGACTATCAAGGCCGACTTCGTTCGTCCGTAACCACCACTTGTCCAAAATGGAAATTCGTCTTCAGATTGGAACTTGAACGAAAATCGGAAGGCTTACTCTGTAATTTAACAATGCCTGCCTCACTCGAATCAAATTATAGTTTATATAAACGGTTAGTTGATGGTTTTCACACAGCCACAGCGCCTTTATTGGTACTGCTATTTTAGATATTACGAATACAATTTATATATATAAATTGAATTATGAGAATGTAAGAGTAATGTATGTATGAAAGAATAGCCAAAGGAAAGATTCTGACAAATAATTCATTTTATCAGTAAAAGAAACCAACTCAAAACCTGAATTACATTATCGTTTCGTGCAAGTTTTCAATTAAACCGACAAATAAACAAATTCAGAATTTGCACCGAAAGCTTTAGCTAGACCTAGGGTTAAGGCAACTGTCCAGAATACGAGTTTGGCACTAATCTGTTGGCTCCAAGCTGGCTTGCTTTTCATATTAGACATTTTATAGCGAAATCAGAATATTCATTAGGTATAATTTTCATTTAGAAGAAATATATATTTTGATAAATAAATCAGGAGGGAGTCTTGTCAAGGATAATTTGTATTAAGGCAACTGTCCGGAATACGAGTTTGGCACTAATCTTTAATATATTGTAAGTTTTTTTTTGGATACAGACTAGTAGATTTATAACTTTAATGGAAGGCAGTCCAGGAATAAATAAAAAGAATATTTCCAATAAAAGAATACTTTAATTGAAGTTTTTTGAAAAGTTCTATTGATTATGGAAAGATTAAAAATATTTTTTCAACACCAACAAGGACTGAAAAAGGAGAGAGGAAGAGATAATATTTCATGCTTCCTTCATTGACCATTTGAACTCTGAATTACGAGGAAAGATCCTCCAAAACGCCGGTTTCAAAAACTGTAAAGAAAAAACTTCCAATAAATACTCTTTTATTGGAAATATTCTTTTATTTATTCCTGCAGTGCCTTCCACTAGATCCTCAGTTACTAATCTTTAAATCCTTAAAAATAACTATTAATTTTTATAAAATCTTAAAGGGGCCTATGCAAAATTTAACCCAGATTGATCAAAGTATTATAAATTATGATAACATTATTTTTGGGAATCCCTGCCTCATTTTAGATCTCTTATAAAATATTTCATTTCCTTTTAAATATGTAACTATTCTTTAGTAATTTTTCGAACACCGAATGAAATCACTTGATAAACTTAACCAATTATTATTAAAATCTGATTCATTGAATTCTCACAAAGACAATTAGGGTAAATGTCGCGATGTTCACTTTTCAGTTACCGATGAGAGCTAAAACAACGGAAAGGATGAGGGTGAGTGGGGGGTGAAGTTAACCCTAAGGATGTAGCAGTAGATGTAGACTCGTGCCAAGGAGGGTGGATGATAGATCATTTTCAGTTTCTAGGATAATTCCAGCAGTAAGGGGGAAACATAATCTTAATAGCTGGTAAACTTTGGAAAATCCACCACCAGTGGAAGCTTTTACAAGTTTGGGGGTACAGAGGGTTCACACAAGGGGAGGGTGAGATTATTCATCAAGACAGCAAGATTCATATTATTTGCAAAGTTAAATCTCCGATTATAAATTGTTTTAGATCGAAATTTGATTAATCAGCTTATTATTGGAATTGACATCTATGATAAATAATAATACAGAGTAGGCAATCACTAGCAATGAATTCGAAATAAATCACAGTATAATGTCAATTTCTATTATATTTATAGGAGTATATTGAATTTCAATAAAATAGAGAAATTTCGTGAAATTAAACAAAAATTTATTTATTTTGTTAAATGAAAATGTAAAATTATTTATTACAATTGAAAGTTTTCGAAGGATTTATTGGAACAGGTCACATATGGTTTAAATTGAAATTATTTGAAATAAATTAACAATCATGAGTTATCTGATTTTGGAAGAATAAAAATGTCTATTTTGATATTACATGACTGCAATTCAGGATTTTTAGTAATAATAAAACAGAAACCAAATAAAAACGATTTATATAATTGATTAAAGGATTTGATTTTTAAAAGAAAATCACAGAGGTTCCCTTTTGGTCCAAATAAACATAGACCTATATAAGAATTTATATTCAAATATATATATATATATATATATATATATATATATATATATATATATAAATCTATATTATATATATGGTAATATGAATTTGGGAACCGAATCCATGCAACCAAGCTTTTATTATTTAATAAATTCAAAAAATTCTAAGCAAAAGGCTAAATATATGCAATTATACAATTGATGAAAAAATTACCACTTTAAATAAAATTTCTTTCTCTTTGAAGGCCAGCAAATGAGTTAAATCAAAAGAGACAGTTAAGCCAAATTCAAATAAATAATTTAATAGATCATTGGATTTTTTAATTTTGTACACTTGAATACTAGACGATCTAACTGTTACTTCTTCATTTATGTTGCAAAAAGTGCACATCGGACTATCAAAAATAGGGTACCTATTTTATATAGACAGATATACCGAAAAGTTTTTGATAAAATTGCCAAAAACCAAAAGACGCCCAAGAGAAAAATAATCCGATTAAAACCAAAAGCTGGATGTACTTATTCTAGTTAATACTTAGCTTAAGTTTCAAATCCCAATACTCTGCGATTTAATCAAAGTAAAAAATCAATTGATTTTCAATATTTCGACATGCCTGCCAAGCAAGTAATTGTGTTCAATATTTGGAGACCCTTTTCTATTAGGAATGCAATCGATGGTTTTCCTAGCCTCTTATAATAATATTTTGGTTAAAATAATAAAGATTGACCTAAATATTCATTGAAAATTGATTTTTCATTTTTCCCATTCTGAATTTTTGACATTCAAGTCCTGATCGATACAGGTAGAGGGAGTATAAGATAAACTTTATCATAAAACAGAGTGATAATCGTTAATTCAGGAGTTTATTGGTTTAGAAATGTCAAATTCACAACACTCGGGTAGGTAATAAAAATAAACAACACTCTTCGTTTTGGCAATGTCCTGGATCAATGACAACAAAACAACAACAACAACAAAAACAGAACTAAGTAGCAAAATGTGAGAAGTCATCGTCGAATCCGGTTGCAACATTTTTGCCAATGAAAGAAATGGTTTTTGTATTGAGGTAAGCAATAAGAGATAAAAATCCACACACAGGGTGAAAGAGAGTAAATTCCGGAAGTATCGATTGATCAATCAATCATCAGCATAAAGAGGCTCATTTTGAGGGCGACCCGCCCATTCGATGGCCATATTTTTTAAGAAGCAGCGGAGGTCCTTTTGCCGTTGGTTGGCTTATTGCCAATTTACGAGCAACGAGTGCAACAAAAGCGTCACGCTACCACCCACACACATACACGCACACACATAAACCAAGCAAAATGGGATCGTTTCAACTTTTCGATTGCTTACTTTAGTACCCTTTCTCATTTTCACAAAAGGTAATCATTCATTCATTCATTTCATTTTATAGGTTTTTACCACCAACCTACCAACGAACAAGTCCGGGAATTTATTTCAATGAAATATTCAATGTAAGGAATTTATCAAAAAAATGATGGAAATATTGGATTACATTGAAATCAATAAATATATAATATATAGAAAAAGAGAAAGCGAAAGCATATACAATAATTTATTCCTTCTTTGATTCCAATCTATAACCTATATTACAGTAATTCCTAGGTATCGTATAGAAAAATTGTGGTTATCAAACCTCACAATAAAATTTCTAAAGAAATTACAAAAGATAATTATTGTCTTCTACTAGATTAGAGCTGGTGTATATTCATAGAATATAATGGGGAAGTATTGCGATGGCCTGTCTGGGTCCTGACTCTTTGAGAGCTTGTATCTCAGAGATGAAAAAAGTTAATTTAATTTTGTAACTTCTAGGTGGAAGGAATCGAGGCCCTTAATAGTTGAAAATCTGATTTAGGACATAAAACTGAAAACTGTGGTCCCCAGAGGCCAAAAAGGGGACAAAAATCCATTGGTCAGTGAGTACATATGTATGTAGGTATATACCCCCCTGCGTTTCGCAAACATAAGTCTCAGAGATACGAAATTCGAAACTTAAGCTCGATAGAGGCTAGAAGGACTACAGCAAGCGACAAAATCGTGGAAGTGGGTGTGGTGTCCCCGGTCCTTCAGGGACCTGCGCGCCCTGGGTGTCCCCAAAACTACATTAAACAAAATGACACTCAGGGCGATGCTAGGTTCCCGTTTTAACTTCTCAAGCTATATGAGGCGGACTTTCAGGACGGGGCCCGGCCTTAGTTAATAAGAATAATAATTTTAAATTTAATGTGCAGTGCTGGGCTGGCCTTCCCCGACAAATGACCTTCCTGCGGTGGCCAGCTCATTTTAAACGAGTTTATATATTTTTTACCATTTAATGTTAATTTTTGTTTATTGTGTAACACTATAATATTTATTTATTATTTTTTCTCTTTTAATGTGTTAATCGCATTGCACAGTTGTGGGGCACTGTTGGTGCTCCCAACACTCTGGACGCTGTTCTGGAGTTATCAGATCTACCGGCGCCCATATATGAATTATTCCAATTATTAGCCACAACATCTGGCGCTTTTTTTGGACGGCTGATGAGGTGTTTCATGATTATTTGTAAAAAATCTGTTTTCTCTTTTGTAAAGGGCTATCCCCCTCTGCGTGGCATATAAAATCAGTCAATGAAATCGGAAAACCATAAGTAGACATTTACATGAAAGATTTTTTGTTTTTGAGAAAATAAAAAAAAAAATAAAGGGAGGGGGTGTAAATTAGTAGTGTCGCGATGATTTCAAATAAATGAAAATGTGAAAGTCGTATGGTGAACACACCAGTTGATTTTTATTTTATTGATATCGATGCAGGAAGATGTCGCACCAAAAAAGTGCAACCTTTGTAGTCAGATGTGAATCCCTGCATTGTGAAAAGAAAGAGAAGGAATTTCATGGATTGGGTCGGAGATGAAGGTGCCTGTGGGTCCGGGTCTTTAAAGATTGTATTCATCCTCTCGGGTTCAATTCACAATGATCTTTCTAATGAAATCTAATTTTACTTATATCAACAAAATTAACTTTTCATATCAAGCTTTCGATCATATTATTTGATCATCATGTGAATGTAAATGGCAAATGCATTTATTAGATCTCATTTAAAAGATAGTTTTGTTCAGTTTTAATCAATTTAGTTCGCAACTAATGAAATATAGAGAGAATCTGTAAAGCGAACATTTTATTACGTTAATGAATAATTATTAGTTGATTAATTGAAGAAGACCAAAACTTTGTCATAAATTTAGTATAGATAATAACATAACTATAGGTAATTTATGATATTTTTAAATGTTCAAGAAAATATAAATATTTCCAACAATTATTATTCTTATGGCGAATAACTCGAATTAAGCATTGAGTTTCTTTGTCCCTTTGTCAGATATATTTTCAAATAAATATAAGAGTATAATTACCACTATATAACAATAAAAATAAATAAAGAAAAGATGAAAATTGATTGTTCAAAAAATATTCGAATTTCTTATTTGCTTATTCGAGTTTAGAAATGTGTGAAATATAAAAAAAAGATTTCACTTATGATTTTTTCTGTCTCTGTGTCTATCTGTCTGAAAGATGGCAATGCCGATAATTTATCAGAAGGTCACAGAACGTTCGTTCTGGTGCAAAAATGTTTATATTTCCAGAATGATGAACTGCTTAGATTTCGGGTTTGTTAGTTTAAAAACTTTCCGTTGAGAAATTTAAAAAAAAAATCGAATTATAGGATTCTCTTTTAAGCTGTTGTATTTGCTAATGAAGTGAAATTTAACAAGCTTACATTAATAAATTGAACTTTTGTGCTAAGTTTTAGCTTCCTAGCTCAAAGTGTTTGCTATTATGTTCTTATTCGTTGTTATCAAAATAAATCATTTGATAAAAAAATTATATGTGAATTCGGGTAGGTAAATATAATACATTCACCTTAGAAAATTTCAAGCCTGTTTTTTATTTAATCTATAAATTTTAATCTTTTAATAGAGAGATAATCAGACAATGTACATATTATCAAGCCTAATAGGGTTTCTTTTAACGTTAGAACGGTATTCTAAAAGAGTTTCTAAAGCATTTTTGACAAAAGAGTGAAATTACTCTGTGCCACTCATATTATCATTCTCAAAGTATCGGTGAATTAATTCCGTATCGATTCAAATTCCCTATCATTATTATTATTATTGGTAGTAATTCAATAGAATCGTCCTCCCTCTGTCGCTCTTTGAATTTCCGACCCCCTTCTCCCTGTCACTGTTCCATTTGACTCGTACTTGAGTTTAGAGGATCCATTAGCATTTTATCACGTTTATTGTATCAAAAGTAAATACAAGTTGACAAACAATTAACTCTATTTATTTAAATTTCCATATTTATCTATTGTGGCAAAAACAAACAGCCCTGTCAGCCAGCTAATGTTTACAAGAATTGATAGGATATATATATATATATATATATAGGATCTGTAATGGTCGTCTGTTTATTGATTATTAATACAATGTATACTTTAATTATCTAATTATATTGTCCAAAACTAGACACTTTTTCTGGGTCAAATCTAAACGAAAATTATATTCAAGCATATAGGTATAGTGACTTAGCCAAATTGTATATATATTTTTTTTCTGGTTAATAAAACATCCTCTTAAAACTATAAAAACGAAAAAAGTGACTTAGCCACGGTTTTAGGGGGCAAATATCCATGCTTATGGTTTGTATTTAGTAAATTATGAAGTTAAAAAAAGTAGAAAAGTTTTTGTTTTGCCAAGAGTAGCAGAGTTGTTGATTCACAAAGAGAAACAAAGAGGTTGTCTTCTGCTTGATGCTTGTTAAAAAATAGTATTTTCTTAAAGAGAAATCAATGAAGTTGTCCTCTCCTTGATGCAAATAAACATGTACATATATACAAATATAAATATACATATAGGTACATAATATGCACCTACATGTACTTCTTCTTCAATTGCCATACTCGATTCTGAGCGTCGGCGATTACTGTGAAAAGTATCCTCTCCACTGTAATTTTCCTGAGGAAAATTTTAACGAGAGGTGGTTTTCCGTTGCCTTCCCCTGAAGGGATCAGATTATACCCGGTCAAATATTTGCAGCGAGCTTGAACCCACGCTAGATTGATTAGAAGACATGCTTTAAAACCACTCGGCCAACCTGACTCCCTGTACTACATATATAGTTTATTTGTTTGAGAGTATAGTTTCGAAATTTTTACTTTCATCATCATCTTTTCAATTAAAAATATGTTATCTGTTATTTCTCATGTTCAATTATGCGATTGGATATGAAAATTCTTTTTGTTGTTATAACAAGCTAAACAAACAATTATGTGACTAGCTTGCTATGAGAACAAAAAGAATTTCTATACCCAATCGGGTAATTGAACTCATGAGAAAGGCCTCCAAGCATATATTGCCACACTGCATGTAATTCAACTGAGATTAATAAAACTATTAGAAGATTATGTCTAATCTAACTGGCCAGGTAGAATATTATTATACTACGAGCTTTTCGTGCAGTGCCTTCGGCACGCCCTCGAAGCTCTTCCCTCCGAGCTGGTGCCCTGGCGGGCAGCGTCTCGGTCCAAAATTTTTATTCCTCTTAAAAAACCACACTCCAAATTTATACCTGTAAACTCCCGAAAATACATAGTCTCTTAAAAGTTTTGCCTCATTTTCGTCCTGACACAGCTACAAAAATGAAGCTCTAGATATGAATCTGGGAGTATTTTTTTCTATAATCTACAGCATTGTGATATTTTTTTGTGGAAATATGTAGATTTATTTAAATAAGTGGGATCGTGTGAGGGGGAGAATTATATTATTTCATTTTTTTTTAATTTGGGATCGATAATCGATATAAGGCTCCAAATATTTAAAAGAGATCAGGTGTTGTTTGTATGACAAGCTGCTCCCTCCAGTATTGCCATGAGAAATTCGGGCATGCGTGTCATAAGTCGTTCAATTTTGTAAAAATCAAAAAATAAGAATAACAAAATTTAGATTTTTAAAAAATTATAAAAAAGTGGCAAATTATTAAAAAAATAAACAAATAATATATAAAATATAAACCAAATAAGATGTGAATAATTTCTTCTTCTGTGCGCAAAGAAAAGCGAATTGAATATTTAATTTTTGAGTGCTGAGGGGGGGGGAGGAGGAATAATTATCAATATATTTAATGTTTCTTAATTTAAAATCAATTGGAGTCTTTCATTTCAAAATTCGAGTCCAAATTACAATTATATTTCAAATTTGCCGCAAATATGCCAAAGGCATCAGCGCTCCCTGTCGTCAGCATTAAGTCAGCGTTGCTGTAAATTAATCTGGCCTATTATATATTATATTTATTTTGAAGAGATACAAATCAATAATCGTTCCCTAAATCTTCACGCGAGGAAATTAAATTGACCAAAGACAAAGGCCATTTCGTTTATTACTATGACTTCTAGGACTTTGGACTCCATCAGATTTTATATCCTTGTAGTCCTGAGTTTCAATATAATCGCAAGTAACTGTTCATGTCTAGCATTTTTAATTTTCAAGATATTGGGAAAACAATCAAAAAATAATCAAATAATAGTTACTACGGTACCCTAATAAAAATGTTTAAGATTCATGTTAACATCTTTGAATTCTTTATTATTGAAAACAATAGAAAAAAATAATAATAATAATTTATTTTCGTAATAGAGAAATTTTACACTTACTATTTAATAAGTATAAAAAATTTGGACTGATGTGAGTGATATTTACAAATTATTAGGAATGATGCGATCGTCAAAATTACAAACATTATAGGTATTAATAAATTTTAAATTCAAGAAAAATTCAATGTCAATAATTTTTGAACAATTTTTTGCTTAAATGAAAATGGTACGCCCGATTTTTTTCTGCTTCTGTGTTTGTGGAACACTCACGACAACCCACCAACAAAAAGTCGTAGAAAGTTCCTTCTGGGGCCAAAATGCTTTTATTTCAAATACAGAGTACGGATTAGTTTTTCCAGAATTACCGGTTCGAAATGGAGAAAATGTATTTTTCGAATGATCATAAAGCTTTTTTTTTATTGATATTTGAACTCAATATCATGATACAAGCAAAAAAATCGATTTCAATTGATTAATTTTATTTATTTATTTTGAAACCCTCTACAATAGAAAATTTTACCAATTACGAGTAAATTAAAAATAAGAAATTTAATTTATGTCAACTTGATTAAATCAAAAATTGAACTTTTAAACCTAGCTCCCTGCGATAGCTATCCTCCCCTCCTACCTAGTCCCGAATCGGCGAAGGGTAATCGAGTCTTGAAAATTTTTTCCCTTTTGTTCTCCAATTTATTGCTTGAAGTAAGTAAAAACAAAATAGTTTTGAATACACATTTTATTTTAATGTAACCATAAATGGATTAATCGAATGTTTTCTACATTTGATTCAATCGCAAATCAAATGTAGGAAATTTTTGTCAAATATTGAGTGAAAATAATATCTGAACTTAGATATTTCTAACTTGAAATAATGATGTTAAATAAATTTTTATAATTTTTCTCATTAATATATAAAAGAATAATTGATATATCAATGAGAATTGTTTTTGAACCGCGCTTATTTGAAAAAGATATTTATCGCGAGACTACTGCGGATTACGCTATTGGAGTCTGCGGAGTCTTAAGTCTGGACCAAGAAAAAGATGTGATCCATTTAGCTACAATCCACACGTCATTTCGCGTATAGGGCGCATGACATTTGGATGGATCACCAAATGAATTTGAAATCTCAGATGTTATATATTCAATCTCCCTATACGCGAAATGACGTTGGATTGTAGCTAAATGGATCACATCTTTTTCTCTCTTGGTCCAGACTTAAGACTCCGCAGACTCCAATAGCGTAATCCGCAGTAGTCTCGCGATAAATATCTTTTTCAAAAACAATTCTCATTGATATATCAATTATTCTTTGATATATTAATGAGAAAAATTTATAAATAGATTAATAAATACAATTTATAAACGCCTGTAGGGTAGGCTTTTGCATCGCTATTATGAATGATCGTATACATAACCTTTCAGGCATTCAAGCTACCCCAGATAATTTAAAACTATCTAGAAAAACTGATATGAATTTTATCTACCAAAGCCCTGAATAATAATCATTTAATTATTATGATAACAGTATTCTATTTTGATTGGACTTGAGTTATTAGTTAATAAACATACTCTAATAATATATTCCTCTATTTCCGTTTCTATTTTTTTTTTTTTTTATCCCGATTAATAAAAGTGTTAGTGTTAGTGGATAGCTGAATGGGTCTCACACTCACCCCTTAATCGATGGTGACCACAACCATTTCTCTTGTTGAGTGAAAAAAGTGGCTGGATGCCAGAACCCAGAATTAGGCGTGCGCCTTCATGCATGAAACCTCTTGACATACCGGGTAATTAATTTTTTTTCATACGAATTGATTATTTTTAAGGCTTAACACAGATATCGACTAAAAAAGAAGATTATTCAATCCAATATGGATACATTTTTCTCATCCCTCACAGATTTTTTTTTCAATCAAGCGGCCTCATCATTGGAGTGTTACAGATTTAGCCTCGAGAAAACAACACCACAAAAACACAAAAAAATAATAATTATAACTCAGAATATCAATTTCACACAAGATTAAAAGGAAATATCAAATTGTCGGTGATGTTCGGGTTTTCTAATGGAAAGATTTTTTTTTGTTTTTGTTTTTTTCCTGGCTCAAATCACAGCCTTTATATTGATCGAATTCTTTATTTAATGTATATACATATACATTTTATAAATGAAAATCAATGAGGTTATCTTCTGATGGATGCAAATAAACATATGCATAGGTATACATGAGTACCGGTTGGTGAATTTTCAACCAGGGATGCTGTCCAAAAAAAGTAGCTTTCATTTTTGAAAATTTTATTTTTAAACTTGGCTTTTTTTTGCAAATTTTATTAAATACGGTATCATTTTCGTTATTTTACAAATTTATATTAGATTTTTTTAAAATATATTTTGGGAAAATGCTTTGTGGGAGTGAGGGAAGAAGTCAGAAATGAAATGTTGTGACTTAAGCTCCACAGTCCCTGAGATGGAAATCGACCAGCTTCCACAATGAATCAGCCTGCCCTATAAGAAAATTTTAAATTTCTTCTAATTCTATTGCTATAAGCAAGATATGACTTGTTTATAGGGCTCTTAGTTATTTCCGATCTTATATATATTGAGAGTTCTTAGAAATAGATTAGCCTAAAGATTGGCGAATCATCTTTATTTATTCCATTTTTGTGTTATTATTATTTTAATAGTTTCTCAGCGAGAATAATTTTTATTCGACTAAAACTCGTCTGAACCTGTCTTTGACATGCTTGAACAGGAATATATACCAGGCAGGAACTTCAAACCTTCTATCGGCCCCCTTTTCGGAAAAATCATTCATTTGAATTGCCCCTTGAAACTAAGCAACAATTTTATTTCACTTCGAGAACCAATATATTTTTCAAAACAAAAAATGTTTTTTATAGAAATATTTGAAATAAAGGATAATAATTTAAAAATTTAAAGATCCTCTTGAAATTTTGAAGTCCCCTTATATATTTATGAAAATACTCTTAATGTATGAAATTTTAGAGATACTCCGCATCCAGAGCATCTATGGACCCCACGCCACTGATATACATATAACAAATATATACATACTATATTCCTTAAATATATGTGTCCTCCTCCTGGCTGATGACTCGAAAATGTTTAAAGTTATTCCTTCTATAAATGATTGTCAAACTCTACAATTAAATTTGAATAATTTCAATGCCTGGTGCACTGATAATGGTCTCAAACTGAACGAAACCAAGTGTAAATTCATAAACTTCTCCAGGGCAACAAATTTGTTAAAATTTGCATATTCAATAGATAACTACAAATTACTAAACGTTGATAATATTAGTGACTTGGGTGTGATCTTCGATACTAAATTGACATTCGTTCCACATATAAATAACATTGTTAGTAAAGCTCGTAAAAACTTGGGTTTCATCACGCGGATAACCTCATCCTTTCGAAACATAGATGCCCTCAAATTCTTCTTGGTTGCTCTCGTGAGAAGTAAACTTGAATACTGCAGTGTAATATGGAACCCCTACTATGGGGTACATAAGGCATCCTTGGAAAGGGTCCAGCATACATTTTTGAGGATGGTTAATTATAAACTAGGCATAAGTATAGATAACTTGAATTATGACTATCTAATTTCACACCTGAAACTCAACACACTGGAACAACGATGTGATTACCATGACATTTCCTTCCTGCTTAAACTTATTTCTGGGAAAATCGTAATGTCCAAAAATTCCTCCTCCTGGCTGATGACTCGAAAATGTTTAAAGTTATTCCTTCTATAAATGATTGTCAAACTCTACAATTAAATTTGAATAATTTCAATGCCTGGTGCACTGATAATGGTGTGAAACTGCACGAAACAAAGTGTAAATTCATAAACTTCTCCAGGGCAAAAAATTTGTCAAAATTCGCATATTCAATAGATAACTACAAATTACTAAACGTTGATAATATTAGTGACTTGGGTCTGATCTTCGATACTAAATTGACATTCGTTCCACATATAAATAACAATGTTAGTAAAGCTCGTAAAAACTTGGGTTTCATCACGCGGGTAACCTCATCCTATCGAAACATAGCTGCCCTCAAATTCTTTTTGGTTGCTCTCGTGAGAAGTAAACTTGAATACTGCAGTGTAATATGGAACCCCTACTATGGGGTACATAAGGCATCCTTGGAAAGGGTCCAGCATACATTTTTGAGGATGGTTAATTATAAACTAGGCATAAGTATAGATAACTTGAATTGTGACTATCTAACACATCTGAAACTCAACACACTGGAACAACGATGTGATTACTATGACATTTCCTTCCTGCTTAAACTTATTTCTGGGAAAATCTAATGTCCAAAAATTCTATCTAGCCTAAATTTTAGAATCCCATCACATAGCACGAGATCCCAAGATATGTTTGTAGTTCCACATCACTCGACCAACTTCGGTAAAACCAACACCATTGACAGAATTCAAACACTAGAAAAAAACACTCGACCAATCTTGACCTTTCCAGCACAACTCCTCACCAACTTAAAAAAATCATCTTAAAACCATCAGCCACATTGTAAAAACCACTTCAGTGTAATAAGTTTAGAGTTCTGGGCTTTCGTGACCACCCTCACTATCTTTTGAGATGAGTTGGTCTTTCTCATGCTTGAGGTGATGAAACAAAATCAATAAACTTTCCCCCATTTACTAGAATACTTGTTTGGCAAACTTCATTAGAAGGTTACTTAATTTTTTCGTTAATTTCTATGATTTCTAGATAGTGGAATTTTTTTCAGAAATTCTATAACACTGTAATCCTACCCACTCGATTCGATAAATAATTTCAACTTTTATAACTTGAACATTTAAAATTTAATGAAATATGAATTTACTTGAAAATCATTTATGATTTTTTAATAATACAAATGCTCTGTTCGAGAATAGATGAATTTAAAAGGTTTTAGTCTGAAAATATTTTCAAGCCAACATCTATAATCAGACAAATGCTGAAAATGTTTTAAAAAATCTTTTATTTTTGTTACAATAACGAAAAAACTTAAGCCAACTAGAAGAGATACATAGTTCTGATGAACTGATTTTATACATATAAACTTATGTACTGGGTTTCTTCAGACGATAAATAATTTAAATTTAAATTTAATTTGCTTAAGATACTGCAGACCAAATTTTCTCGTTTTTTTTTTTTTTTTTTTTTTTTGCCTTTAAGAACAATAAAACTTGTTTTAGTTTTATCAAGAACTGTAACTATAAAAATTGTCGAATACTTAAAAAATCTAAGTCCAAATAGTTTTATATTATATGGCATGTGTATGTGCTTGAATTTAGATTCACTAGACCACAAATTTTTACAAATGAAGATTTAAATCTTTGAGCAAAATATTTAGGTATATACATAATTATGTCAGAGGAGTTAACCTCACAGGGTAGCCACTTGAACCGGATTGTTAATTTTCCCACCTAAATTCAATTCCCGAGGGGGTGGAAACAACACTTCTGACGTATGGTTAAAAATAATCCATTCCATCTTGGATCTAGTAGATGAGAACCTCTTGTGATTTCTTTCTCTAAAATCTGTTTCTAGTGGCAATTTAATCTCTTCAATTTGAGAAAAATAATTTCACTGCAATTCGAATTTTGAGAAAATTCAAAATTCGAAAAACTCATCCATCTTTTTTTTTAACTACTTTAATCCAAATGGCCCAGACTGCCAATCGTAGCATTCGGTTTCGATTATTGAGAAGGTAAAAACAACCATTCTGAAATATAGGTAAAAAATCCTTTTCATCTCAGACCTAGTATAGTATTATAAGCTTTTGTGATTCCTTTGAAATTTAAATTCTGCTTATGTTATATCGGTATTTTGAGCTCTTATATTCAATACTCTAATATCTTAGATTAAGCAGAGAAACTCATTGATTTTGTTGTCACATTTTGTATATTATTTAAATGACATATGCATATCAAGAAGGACAGAAAGAGAAGGGGATTTCCCGGGGTGGGAAGGTACTTTATTGAAACGAGCCGACCTTTTTCGAATCAATATAGAACGTATAGTTTATATTTGAGTTCTATTAACTGACTTAAAAGTTGGTTAACATTTGCCTCGCCTCCTCCAACGGCTCGTTATTTAGTAATTATTCATCCATTACCCCTTTGCTTGCCACTCTACCTATTATTTTTTTCTCATTAATTTATAAAATTACCGTTGAATCTCTTTCGAGTACATTAGCATCTCTCTCTCTTGCCCTTACGGAGGAGATACAGTTGAGAGAAAAAAGTGGGAGGCCAGACTTTTATCTATATCTGGCGTTGCTAGGCAATTTGCCCAAGCAATCAGAAGCGTTTAACTTTTGGGCGAGGCCCAGCCAGACCCTGTGCCCTTCTTCCTCTTCTCCTCTCCTTTGCAGCCTCTCCACTCTTCTCTTTATTTTATGAAGTTAAATGCAAAATAATTTTAAAAATATATATAGGTATTTATATGTATATAGAGCGTTTTTTATCGTTGAACAGGAAATGAAATTCATGCTTTCGTTGTTTCAAAAGATTTTAGTAAACTTAAAACTCGGTAAGCTTTCCGCAAATTTTAGTGATCTGCTAATTTTTGACAGGGAACGTCTTGAGCTAGAAAGTTGAAACTTGCCAGAAAGATGCGGACGTGTGTTAATAAAAGCAACCGTTTGATATATGACAATTTGTTTTTGTTTCTTATGATTTAGTGAGGTGTTATTTTATTCGGAATTTGTACTATTCATTAACCTATACATTGAATCTTCATTGATTTTAACTAGCCCGTCCCAAAATAATTATCTATGCATTTTTCAAACACTTAAGGCCTTAGTAATTAAGCTGTTGAAGCTTTTATTTTTGTGATTAATTTGATTAAAATTTGAATTTTTATTTAAATCACACATAATTAATTATAATTATTTATTGAACACGAACAAATAATACAATATAACTATGACGTTTCGATCGACTCATTCTGCGATCGTTCTCAATTAGAAGAGATTTTTATTATCTTTTGAGTTGAAGTAAATAACTTCACCGTTGTTATTTTTATCATAATAACGCCAATTTAGCGGCAACCTCCCCCCGAAATTTCAATTGACGCACTCTGAGTCTTAACCCCCCCCCCTTATGTGGACCCTCCTTTAACTTTATCAACTATAATTCTAAACATGCACTCTTAAAAGAAACAACAAAAATTGTTTACAAGCTTCCTTCGGTGACCCTTTTAAACTATGAAGAAGAAAAGGAGGTCCTCCGAAAAGATGGAAAATGACGCCCTAATAAATTGTTTTATTTAAAATTTTTTACTTTTCACTATTTCCAGTAATTTCTACAAGCCTGTCTCCAAAAGAAAATACTTCTAATATTATTCATTATTTTGAGAAAAATCGGGGTCCTCTTCAGATACTGAGCCCCACTGCTACATCTCCCCCTTAACCCTCTGCCGTATTTTATATAATCTTTAACTTTATTAAAAAGTATAATCGCTAACAGCCGTTGTCGGAAATGACTTAGCCGATATTTAATTAAAGTCGAGAGACAGCAAGATGAATTCGGGGTACTTTGAGATACAAATGGGCCCATCATTAAGGGATAAGGGGCTAAGATGTCGTGGGTGCGGGGGCGTGTGCTGGTGGGTGTACAATGGCTCGCTCGTCCAGTCGTCCATTCGGTCCTTTGTGTCTCCTCACAAGTAATGCAGAAGCATTCTTCTCTGTCAATTGTAAGGAAATGACACAACGAGGAGAGAAGTTTAAAAAAATACCGCTGAGAAAAATTAACGGTGTGAAGCCTGAAGGTGAATGAACAATCTTCTGACCTAGTCCAAATTAGTAATGTATTTTGATCCAAAAGTAAAAAAAAAAAAATCATTTTAAGTGAGACGACATAAGCAGAGTGATTTTTTAAATCGTTCGAAAGAATGGATGCCCCGTAGAAACATAGGGTTTTCTGAAATTAATAATAAGTAAAAAAAGGCGCCGGTAGATTAGTGGCTAAACCGCTTGATTTCGGATCGATTTTACTCGAAATCCAACTTCCTCTTAATCAGAACAATTTTAGTCTTTTCAAAAATGCAAGGCGCCTCATTAAATCCAGGGAAAGCCAACGACAAACCATCTCTGTGAAAAATTTCCCCATGAAAATTACAATGGAGCTGAGGAGAATTATTAAAATTATCGTAACATACTGTTTTTCGGACACCCCATATATATAATTCGCGTTCTCCTTAATATTTTATTTGCGCAAATCAATGTGAATTCTTTGATTTTTTTAGTTTTTGTCCAAATACCTGCAAATTAGTGGGAGATAAATTTAACCTAATTTATCGCGCGGAGAATTTACCACTGCTCGAAGCCCTTAAAAAACTTAGTAAATTGGATTGTATCTAACTTTCTGAGATTTGGCTCGTGATCCCGGCTTCTTTCCTTCTACTCTGTTCTTTTCACGATGAAGGGGTCAGCCCATACAGGCCTTTAGGGGATGCACCTTCTGGTGTATCTCCTCACATCAATATCATTAAAAAAAAATGTAACTACTTCATTTATTTTATTAAAGTTTTCTAAATTTTCTCTTCATGTTTAAATATTCAAACCTTACACATCTTCATCTGTCAAATTCTTATTTACGTATCTTATTTGTATAGATTGCATTAATTTAGATCCGATTAAAATTGTAATTCGTTTTTAAAATTATATATATTTGTTCTAATTTACATATTTAAAAGAATTGTCTAAGAATTACAAGCTGGTAAATTTTCATCTAACTTTTTTTAATCCTGGGATGTTAATTCTTTCTGGAAGTGGACCATGACAGTATCTATCAATTAGGAGAGAATGGAGACGCTTCTTTGGCGGGCCAGTGAGTCAAATGAGTCAGCATGGCCGAGTCGTCCATACATCTGATAGTGCGGTTCTGAATTGTATTAAACTATCAATGACACTGATTAGGCTCACACTCAGGACAGCAAATTTTCCAATGCACATTATTATGAACGAAGGCAAGCTGAAAAGATCACAGTAAACATTTTTTTTATTTTATAATATTGAGAAAATATTCTTATAATAAACAAGAATGAAGAATAAGAATCTCGCTACCTTTCAGATATCATTGCTTTTGTATGGACATACGGGATTCAATTATGGGGCTGTACAAAAAAGTCGAATATAGAAATTATACAAAAATTTCAAAATAAAGTCCTAAGTATTGTAAATGCCCCTTGGTACATCAGAAATCGGGGGGTGGGGGTAGGAGTGGGGGGTGAGGGTGGCGTTCAAGGGCTGGGGTCCAGGGGGCGTGCCTTGCAGCTAGTTTATTTATATACCTATATACCCATAATCTGTGGACCACTGAAGTCTAGAAATGCAAAAACTGGGTGCGTGGGCGTGGGCGGGGTTAGATGTGGGGTGCTGGAGGTGGGGTCCGGGGGAAAGTACGGGGTTTCGGTGGTGGAATGGGGGTGTAGGTGTGGGGTGGGGTGGGAGGGTGCAAGGGGTGGGGTGAAGTGATAGGGGTCCGGGGGCGAGGGGGTTCGGTTAATATATAGCTATTAACTGAAGCAAACATTTACCGAGCATCGCTCGGTGGCCAGGTACTATAATGTTAAGTGAGGAATTATATTTGTTAAATATTTTCCTAAAGTGTGCCTTAAGTATGTGAATAACAAATCTTTTGAGAATTATGAAATAATTGGTTAAGATAAATAAATAAACTGCAACGGATCGTTGCTAAACTTTATCCAAATTCATTTGAAATATTAATATGTTCTTGAGTAAAGTACTTTAAAATATAATTTTACTAAAAACTTTATTTAACCTTTTTGTGGTCCCCAAGGTACTTAATTAGGATATTAAATTTCATCAAAATTGGTTAAGTCATTTTCAAGATATTTAGAAAAAACTAAAAAAGTACTGAAATAAAGTACTAATGTTTGTGGACCGATATGTACCAAAAACTAATCAGCGCTTCATTTTGTTAAACTAATGGTACGTTTTCAATTTCATTTCAATCAGCGCAAAGGTGTGGAAAAAATCGTGGACGAAAAAAACGATAACACACACACATCCATCCATCCCCACGCACTTCCAAAAAAAATGGCACTTTTTGGCCTCTCGACGAGATTGCAGGTAATTTTTGGCAAAACCGTCACGTGCTAAAATTCAATCTCATTGAATACTTCAATTTGTGACCTTAATTGAGTCTATCTATGGGTTCCGTAGTCTTTACCTGAGGACCCTTTGAAGTCGCGCTTGCCGCGAGAGCGATTCCAATACTTTCTCCCATGCTTCGCATTGGATAAAGTAAAAAAATTGTTTTTGTCTATTTTCATTTCGAAAAAATTAGTTGACAATTTCTAATTATAAGGGTATATTTTGCATTCGAATTCGTGTCTCCATGGGCACCTCTCAGCTTGCTTAATTTATTTATACATTTATATATCATTTTTGTATTAATTTAATTCTGAGATTCCTATGTGCATTTTGAACAGAAAAAACAAAAAAAAATGCTATTTAATAAAACTAACACAAAATGATCAATTTAAGAACTTAATAAAGACTCATTTGTAAAGACGGAAAGTCACTGTTAAATTAATTTTGATTTTACTTTCTATATATAAATCCATAATTTTTAAAATCAATGTCTTTCCTTATATTATTATATTATTATATTATATAAATACATAATTTTGTTTACATGTCAAAACAGCTGTCAGCACCTAAAAAAATGTGCCAAAACTATCAGGGCTAATAGCGATCGATTTCCGACGAACTCGTGTCACATAAAATCGGCCAATAGATTTCAAACGAAGAACTTTTAACACCTTTATCCTAAG
The DNA here is from genome assembly GCA_024734495.1 of Forficula auricularia. Classification (NCBI taxonomy): domain Eukaryota; kingdom Metazoa; phylum Arthropoda; class Insecta; order Dermaptera; family Forficulidae; genus Forficula; species Forficula auricularia. Next base: position 29,844,510 of record JALMQS010000128.1, on the reverse strand, counting down.
TAATAATTTAAAATTTAAACATATATAGGTTTACAATATATATAGTTTTTATTAGAAATTGTGAGTATTCGAATTTTATTTGATAAGATCTACTCTGCTACCGTCGACAAGACAACTTTCTTGATTAATTTTATTTTAGTTTCTGTGAGTTTTTTAAAATCTTTTTAAATGACTTAAAAAAATAAACCCTCCCTAGGGGTTGTATAGGGAGAATATTTTGCTAGCAAAGCGGAAATTGTTTCGCATGATGAGTGTTCAAACTATCCAAAACTCGATTTTCCTCCCTATTTACGTAATATAGAAGAGCTTTCCATTCCATTTTCTACATAACCTACGAAGTTAACGTTGCGCACCCTCCGGCCCTAACCGAACCCACCCAGCAAAGTTGCTAACAGATTAATCCCTTAAAATTCCATTGAGTTGATAATAGACGGTGATCGACCCAACCGGCTTATCTGTTCTTTGGACGGGTTGCCGCCCAACTCCAAGACAGCTGCACTGTCCGTTTGTCTGTCTGTCATCGTTTTTTCCGCCCCAGCAGGGGTGCCGAATCTTGTTATGGGCTTGAGCCCCTTAAGAGCCCCCGGGTCCGAACCGCCCCTTTGCTTACAAAAGTTACGACACAAGGCCAGGTGGAATTTTAAATAGAACTTAATTGGATTTTGAAAATAACTTAGCAAAAGGTAAAAAAAGGTGGGGGGCATATTGCACAGGAGAAGAATAGATACAAATCAAACAGCTAATAGGAATCTGAAGTCTAATTTCCATTTCCATTTTACGATATTTATCATTAAGTTGGCACCGGAGGAGATGATGATGCTGAAGATGCTCCTGCTCCTTTTCTCTGGCCTGGCTGGTGATGAACGAACGAATGAAATTATCATAAATTTCCAAAAGAACATTAAGAACAGGGAGTGGGGAACAGAATATTTATTTTCTATACCTCGTTTCTTCTTCTTTTTTTAACCCTTCTTTTAATATATATTATAAATCTCTTTAAATGGATAGTTAAAGTGGATTTTTAGGAAAATCCTTTTAACTCTCTATTCGGAGAATTTTATTTGTAAAAAAAAGTACTTTCGATTCACAGAAAATGAAATTACAAACCCATTTCGGTATTAAAGATATCTTCAATTTCAATTAACAACTCTCCCTCCATGTCTCATTAGACAGGGGATTTATATGAATTCAAAGTAGATTTCAACTTAAACCAAGATTCTAAAATCTTTTTCAAACAAACATATAACTTTACTCACGGATACAAGAGTTTTATCAAATGTAAAGATAACAAAGAACATCTGGTTAATAAAAAAAAATTTCCAAGACCGACTTTCGATCTACTATTGGAGAGTCTTAAAAAAAACCTCCTGCAGAGGCGCAGACTTTTCGGATGATATCCAAATTGTCTAATTTAGGGCAACTAATTAGTAGGTACAAAATAGTTGTTATCCAACTTGACTTATTCTTCTAGATTAAATGCCAATTTCTTTGCCTTCCTTAAAAGTTAGTTGAAGGCGAGGGGTGAACCGCGAATGGAATTAGGTGTACACGTCTTTGGAATTATGTGGAATTATTTTGGAATTCATTAGATAATGTCCCTTCATCTTAGGTATTCTACTTGGAAATGAAAGTGGAAGTGGAAGTAGGTGTACACGATATATTAGGTCGCGGTTCACCCCTCGGTTGAAGGTCAACAAGAGCTTGTAGTCAAAATAGCTGTCTGATTACGGGCATTTTTTTATACGCTGTTATTTGACTTGCTCACCGAGTTTGTAAATATCATCAAAACTTCACCATCGATTTTTGTTCTATTTTCTGATAAGATATTTGGCATATACGTTTTTGCGGATGATAGTGCAATATGGTGTAATAGTATTCTGTTAAACACTTTTTTTTTCAATAGATAATTTATATTTAAATTTAATTCTCAATCTGTCCAATTTAAACTTATTTCTACATATCCGATTTTCTTGAAATTTATCAAACAAAAAATAAAAAACAAGGTTTTAATTCAAAATGCACTAAAAAAGATAATTTTTTCAATAATATGCACTTTAAAAATTTGTTTTTGGCAGGACTAAAAATAAAAACATGAGCATATATTTTAATTAAATTTAAAATTATAAGATTTTTAAATTACATACGTACTAAAGAAAAATGGATATTTCTTCCAGTATTTAAAAAAAAGCATCTTTTTAATTTTTTTTTATTTTTTTTAAATTTATTTTCATTGACTCTAACTTTAGATTATTGTACACATCATATTTGATAGTTAACTGATTTAAGTGGCAGTCAAAGATAACCATAAATTTGACCAAACAAACCAACCCTTGCATTACGATATATATAATATTGTATCTATAATATATAATGAGATTCGATTAATAAACTCCAACCCATACCTTGAAATCTGGGGGCACGGCAGTGCCCCAGCTAAGTTCGATTCGGCGTGCACTGCTAGACTACCTTCCTTTATAGGAAACAACTCAGGGCATTTTGACGCCTCTGTAACTTCGTACTGGAAACCTCTACATGGCTGGAATTTTTTTCCACAATACTGGTCCACAAGATTAACTAAATTACAAAGTTTAATATTTCTACTGCTAATACCGTCGAAGTTACAAGAAGCCAAAGATAGGCTTTTTCATCACTCACTCACTTATCAAAATTCTAGAGTACTTCCGCTGATCCTAGAATGCTGAAATTTGGCATGCTGGTAGAGTTTGGGGTACAATTAATGAAAAAAATCTAAAAATCGAAACTTTCACTTCTTCAGGACCTAAAATGAAAGGGTGAAAGTTATAGACTTAATTAACACATACTAAAAATTCAATGAACCTAGAATGCTGAAATTTGACATACTGGTAAAAGTTGGCACATTAATAAAGGAGGAACTTGAAACACCGAAACTTCCCTTCTTCGGGGCCCGAAATGAAGGGGTGAAATTCACAGGCTTAATTAACATACAGTAAAAGTATACTGACACTGGAATGCTAAAACTTTGTTTGTTCGTATAATTTGGTACGTTAATAAAGAATGAAATCGCAAAACCGAAACATTTCCTTCTTCAGGACATAAAATGAAGTGGGTGAATTTTAAGAGATAAATTTTCATTATTAGTATGGTGGTAGAGCTTGGGGCGTTAATAAAGGGTGAAATCGAAAAACCGAAACTTTCCCTTCTTCAGGACATAAAATGAAGGAGGGTGATATTGCGAAAAATCTTCATTATTTTCGGGATGGTGGTAGAGTTTGGGGCGTTAATAAAGGGTGAAATCGAAAAACCGAAACTTTTCCTTCTTCAGGACAATAAAATAAAGGCTTGAAATTTATAGTCTAAATAAACATATGGTGAAAATACAATGACTCTAGAATGATGAAATTTGACATACTGGTAGAGCTTGGCTTGATAAAGAAGATAATCGAAAAACGAAACGTTTCCTTCCTCAGCACCTTAAAGGAAGGCATGAAGTTTATAATATAAATTCTTATCAAAAAAAAATTCAAAGGATATAAAATGCTAAAATTTGGCATGTTAGTAGATTTTGGGGCATTAATAACACTGCCCAACAATGAAAATGCTTCGCGCTCAAAAATAGCTGATTCTTATGTATTTCCACCTGCTGAATTCAAAAATCACCATAAAGATTACCAATTAGCTCTTGTTTTGGAGATATAATCGATCAAAACGGTGAAAAAGACCATTTTGACCTATTTTCGAGTTCCGTTAGATATTAAACAACAATATTTGAGATCACAATATTTTGTTGAACTAATAGAAAACAGCTTCCTCTTGGATTTACAAATTACCACTTGTTTGTAGCTCAATTAGAACTCGAGTTATAATTAAAAAACTAAAACTACGTGATTATAAAGGATAATAAACATTAATAAAGTAAAGGGAGTGTAGTTTCAGAGTGAATGAAATAAAACTCAAAGAGGTGTATACAATCTCAATAGATTTCGGATTATTAGTCCATCATCAGGAGTTTACAGGTTAAAAACTAATCTGTAAATTCCTGATGGACTAATAACACTGGGCAACAAAAAAGAGGCAAGCTAAAAAACGACGATCTGATGAAGGCACCACATAAATCTCTTCAGACACGACCATCTGTGAAGTATTATTCCAGCAATGTAGAACTCTTAGAATGTAACTACAATTTTTAAAAAATAAAATGCACTTTCAATGTTGTTAGCATATGTAATTAAAATGTATCTTTTTCTCTTGATCCGCCACCTACTGTATTTCACAGAAACTAGAGCTAAGAAAAATTTTTCATTGTCATATTCGTTTTTCTCAACCCAAAATTGGTAGGAATTGACTCATCAAGTGCTCGAAGCATTTAAAAATTATTTTTTTGTTGCCCAGTGTAATGGGAGAAATCGAAATACTGTAACTTTCCCTTCTTCAGCAACTAAAATGAAGGAGTGAATGAAACTTATGAGCTAAATTAATTAATAGTGAAAACTCAACGACACTAGAATGCTAAAATTTGACATAGTGTAATAACTTGAATCACTAATAAAGTGAGAAATTGAAAAAATCTTCATGATCCTTTAAAATAAATTCGTGAATCTTGCAGACTAAATTACTTACAAACTTACAAAAAGAAGTGAAATCTCGAAAAAAAACACTTGTGTAAAAAAAGGCCAAGTTCGAATTATAAAAATCGTTTGCCAAAAAAGTAGTGAGATCTAATATGCTGCCAAGTTCAACATCATCAATTTATTAAATGGGTCGAGAATATATTAGTAACTTCAATTAAAGCGCATGATTTTAATTTCACATGTCCATCTATATTTATTGATTTCACATTTTTAGTTGAAATTATTTTCCTAAAACTTGGCTTTTACGCATTAAATTATTATTATTATTGTTTGATAGGCTCTCCACCTTTCCCATTTGGCCCTTCCATCCTCTCTTATTATGATCTCATGATATGGTAAAATAATTCGTGACAACATAACAATCCGTAAAAGCCAAGTTTTAGGAAGGTAATTTCAAATAAAAATGTGAAATCAATAAAAAATATAATTGGACATGTGAAATGAAAAACATGCGTTTTAATTGAAGTTACTAATATATTCTCGACCCATTTAATAAATTGATGATGTTGAACTTGGCAGCATATTAGATCTCACTTCTTTTTTTGGCAAACAATTTTTATAATTAGAACTTGGCTTTTTTTACACAAGTGTTTTTGTTGAGATCTCTTCTTCTTTTTAAGATGCAAGGGCCCACAGGACTACAGAGGTTGTACCTTTTTAGTGCAACTTCTTGTATCAAAATCATTATAAAAAGTCCAATCAGGCAAAGATAAATATTTCGATGAAATGACGAAGAATTTCATGATAATAAAGAAATATTCGATTTTTTGTTTTAGTTAAAAGCAAAGAGACTAAAGTGTAAATAAATAATGTCGCTATTAACGTTCTTGTGCGTTTCTCTTTGCTGCTTTCTTTGGCAACTCCATTTAAAATGTCATCGAAGGCGCTTAATGCCATTGCCAACAGACGGAAATTGACTTGTATAGATAGAAAGAAAGCAAAAATACAAGAGGACAGAGAACCAGCAAAAGAGACAATGAGAGCAGCCAAACTTCCTATTGGATTAATATATCGATATTTCATCTAGATTGTGGAAATTTAATGCTAATAGAAAAACCTATCGACATAACTTATCAATTTTAATAAGATTTGTATTTTATATATTATCATTATACCATATATATTACACTGGGTGGGTAGGAAGATGAACTATAACTTGATTTTTGAATATTTATGAAGTACAAAAATATCCATTTGATTCAATATTACATTATATAAGAGTAGGTGAGCTGCTAAACCAATGTTGTAGCTTCTTTTTAATAAATCACTACATAAAATACGTACAAACACTATTATTGTGTGTATTTTTCGTTGATTTTCTAGTAATTTTTAATTTAAAGAGCGTATTGAAATAACAATTTTATTTTTAGTCAAAGTTTTAATTATTAAAATTCCGTTTTCGGACTTTATGTTCAGTAAAAGTGTTAATGACAACAACAAAGTTCAAATTTCGGGGCATGGAATGTTCGATGGATAGAATAGCTAATTTGCGTAACCTTTCTTGTCCCATAGAATTTCTTAAATAAGGTTTTATCAATTTTAATTTTGAAAATGATGCCTCAGAACTAGCCGTAGCCGTAGTCACAGGAATGATTACAAATAATAGAAATGCAGTGCATACTTCAGGAAAACAAGAAGACAAAATGATTTTTTATGATTAATAAATCAGCCAGTCCTCTTGTAGAATATGACTTTTCTATTTCGTGTCTAAAAGAAGATCGAAAACCGAGAATTTTCTTGACAATCGAGGCACGAATTTTGTAATAATAAATGTTAAAATACTCCTGTGCTAGCAGCCTTCTAGGGCCGGAGGCCCGTTGCGTTTTGCTCGACATACCACCCTATTGTTACGCCACTGAAAGTAAGAGTATTTTTTTCATTTTGTGCATTTTTCAACCAGAAGTTCTGAAGAAGAAATTTCTTTTTAGTTTTGGAAATACAAATATTTTTGCTCGAAAATTAACATTCTACAACCTTCTCAGTTCTTGAGTTATTGTTTGTACGAGATTCAATCAGACAAGTTGACACACATATACCGACGAAAAGCCTGAATAAGCAAAATTATTTATTTATTTTATTTATTTATTTATTTATTTATTTAAAACAATGCTCTGAGGTGGCTACCTCGTAGAGCAGAAACAGAAAGAATATATATACAAATAGTAACATTTAAGTAAGCAAACATAACATATATAACATTTAAGTGAGCAAACAGAAAGAATACATACATATAGTAACATTTAAATGAGAAACAGAAAGAATGAATACAGGGATATAACATATATAACATTTAAATGAGCAAACAGAAAGAATAAATACATATAGTAACATTTAAATGAGAAACAGAAAGAATACAGGTATATAGCAAGATTTAAATGATAAACAGAAAGAATATAGGTATATAGTAAGATATAGATGAGCACGACTCTCCCATCCCAGTGAGCAACCCAGCACTAGCAGGCCTATAGACCAGTGACACATTACTCCAACCCAGCTCCCCCGAGAAGATGCACCCTGAGTGAGCGATGAAAAGATGATGTTGAAAGCGATGTTCGGATATTTAATGGCAATGTATTCCACAACCGAGCCGAGCTGACGACAAAGGATCTAGTGGCGATCTCAGTACGATGATTTGGAATGTGAATTAGTCTGCCGCCAGCTCTTAATACCCGATTATGGATGGATGATTTGAAAGTGAACATGTTGTATATGTATTTGGGGTGAAATGTGCTGAATAGTTTGAAAATAAACCTGCCAAGCACGTAGAGGCGTCTCTGGGAAGCCCTAAGCCAGCCAAGCCGACCGTAATATGGCGTAATACGCGCATGTCTCGGGACATCAAAAATGAACCGTACGCATGAATTCATCGCAACATCAAGCCGAGCCGCACGGACCCCAGAGACGTCCCCACACACGAGACAACAATAATCAAATATTGGCATGATCAATGAGTTTACCAAGTGCGCGCGAGTAGTCACAGGAATGAGGTGCCTTATTTTTATGAGCCGATGGAGACCCCAGAAGACCCGCCGTGATGTAGCATTTATCTGATCAGTCCATTTGAGTGAGGAATCAAAAATGACACCTAGATTTGCAGCAGACCTCGAGTAAACAATCTCAATTCCATCGACCTCCACTCGAGGGGAATCAGCAAGTAGCAGTCTTTCAATATAGGAAGGGCCACCAATAAAGAGAGCCTTAGTCTTTTCCGGGTTTATCTTTAATTTATTTTTACGGGCCCAGTCGCATATTGCCCTAACATTCCCATTGACAACCCCCACAGCCGACTCCACCTCGTTTGGACAAAAAGAGAGGTAAATTTGGAGGTCATCAGCATAGAGATGATAGTTACAGCCATCAAGACAGTCAGAGATGTCAGAAATAAATAGAGAGAACAGAAGAGGCCCTAAAACCGAGCCCTGAGGAACCCCAGTAGAAACCGGAAGGCGCCCAGACAACTCAGTGGAAGACCCAGAAACTCTCTGCCATCTACCCTCCAGGTATGAAGAAAGCCACTGAAGGACACTCGCAGAAAAATTAAATCTGACAAGCTTATCCATCAACAAACCATGATCGACACAATCGAAAGCCCGGCTAAAGTCAAAGAGAACCAAAAGAGTAACTCTTCCCCGATCCATCGCCCACCTAATATCCTCGCTGACCTTGAGAAGCGCAGTCTGAGTGCTGTGGTTAGAACGGAAACCAGATTGTAGGGGATTACAAAGCCCGTTCTCCTCGAGATAACTCGAAATCTGTCGATGAACAACCCTCTCAAGCACCTTCGATAGAGAGCAGAGAAGAGATATAGGACGATAATCTTTGGAGACAAGGGAGAGGAAATTTTGGGGATAGGGCGTATAATCGACTCTTTCCAAAGTGATGGAAAATAGGACTGCTGTAGGGAGGTGTCGAGTATATGAAGTATAGTAGGAAGTGAATAAGGAAGTGACATTTTAATGAAGGATAAAGGAATACCGTCAGCACCCAACGCATCAGAACTGCTCTTATGGACGGCTCTAATCACATCAACAGCAGTGATATATGAGAAGAAGAGTCCGGAATCACGAAAAGTGAGGCCGGAAGGCATAATACTCCCACCCCCGATTCCCGACGCGTCACCGGCAAAATGTGAATTGAGAATGTCAACATCAACTGCCAGGGGGAGACGACCCCCTGCTCCAGTGACACCTAGCCCCCTAACATGTCGCCATAGCTCACGGGGATCACGACATTCATTAAATATATTTTGGTAATGATTAGTTTTGCTTGTTCTAATAAGTTGAGTAACATGATTCCTCAGCCTGCGAAACTCAAGCATAAGCGCCACGCTACCAGAACGCACCGCACGCACCCGGAGTCGATCCCTTTCCCTCATAGCACGCCGAATAGACAGAGTCAACCAAGGTGTGGGTGGTCGTCGTAAAGTAAATGTTTTCTGAGGAGCATGTTTATCAAAAATAGAAAATAGTATTGAATTAAATACCCCTATCTTTTCATCAAGAGAGGTCTCAACAAAAACCGGGCCCCAATCGATTGCAGCCAGGTCGACATCAAAGGCATGCCTATCAATGTGTCCATAACTGCGACGAGTCACAGTGGTGGGGGTGAAAGAGGGAATAAAAAATTTATAAACTACAAAAATGAGGTCATGCCCAGAAAGAAATGACATTTCCCGCTGGCCATGATCGTCGAGGAGATCAGGATTATTGATGAAAAAGTGATCAATCCAAGAGCTTGAAGTGGACGTGTGGTGGGTGGGATGAAATTGGATGACCTCAAGGCCGACAGAATCAATCAGTGCCGAGAGCCGAGCCCCAGCAGCCAATTATATATTATATTGAAATATTTCTGGGTGAATCCAATTGAATAATTTTAGAATATTGTATCCATATTTATTCACTTTTCAAAAACGAGAGATAATTTACCAGGCCTCTTTGTATATATAAGGGTGAATCAATAAAAACTCTCCAGTCTTTTCTTCATTCATTCTAATCAATCTCAATTGAATATATTATCGAAATTGTTTCAATCTCTTTTTACCTTTGCGCCACTTTTATTATTTCATCTTCTCTTTCTGTTCGCTTTTCTTCAAACTTTCTCAACTTTCCTGTTAAATTCTATTAAAGAATCTAATTTTAAAACATTTTCTAATTTATTATTATTAGAATAATGAATTCGATAGTTTGGAAATTATTACCGGAGGAAATATTTTAAAGAGTTTTACAACTAAATAAGAGGAAGGAAGAAAGTGAGTAAACTGAAGTAACTCACTTAGTTTACTTTAATAGAAAAACTTTTTTAACGCTCATTTCTAAGGAAATGCTGTCAATTTAATTTTAATTAAACTCGATTTTATATATTATTTTAACCATTTCTACATGTATCTATAATGCATAGTTAAGACTTATTGGTCAACTCTACAAACAATTTGATACATTATTAATGAACATTTCAGTTGAGATTCTAGCAAAAATAGGAAGTCACAACTCTCAATATCTACTTTTAATTCCATCGGGATACAGATGGAGGCAAACACACGACTGGGAGTGGAAAGGCTGAAAAATGGCAACAGCACATACTACACAGTGTCACCCACTTCCTAATAACATGCTGCTCAACTAAGGTGATTCTTTGTGAATCGGTGTATTTAGGATGCCGATTAATTCGAGAAAATATAGAAAGTTGAAACTCTCAGTACTAGTCCATAAAACTGAGTTGGTATTAATCTAAAGAAATGCAATAATTATCACTGGTATGAAAATGTTTGAATAAGGCCATATTCTGAAAATAAGCAGGTTATCCGCTTGCACTTGATTGGTCTTGAATATCCAAATAAAAACAGGGCTGGCCATTGAATAATTCGGACTGAAAATCTAATATTTATTTTTAAGTTTATCAGAACTAAAAAACGACCAATAAGCAACTTGAATTTAAATAACAATGGAATTTCTTCTATTGGTGTTTAAGTTTAACTCACTAGAATCATTATTTAACTCAATCGAAAGCTTGAATGATTCAAACATATACATATTAAAGACGACGCCAGGAAAAGAGTCAAAATGTTATGATCTTAATAGAAAATTATTTTAATTTCTTTTTATAACAGGGACGGTGGACGGAAGAAAAAATGTTCCTTCCCATTTAATCAGCAAGGATTAGACTATAAAATCTAAGTAGAGTTTAGATATATGTTGTAATCGATATAAATGATTATCTTACAAAATAATGAAGAGGTAGATGAAGTCAACATTATTTTATGTACCTACCTAAAAATTAGAAGTGAGAATTTTCGAATTATTTTTGAGGATTAGAAGTCTAAAAAAGATGGTTTCCTATTAAGATCTAGAGATAATTTTACTCCTGATTAAAAACAGTCATCTAAGTTTAACTTACTTAGTTGGGTCTTTTTAACCATAATTTCTAGGAAAATAATTTGAAAAGAGATGACCCAGATCTAACCCTCAAGGGTATTAAGCTTGTTTCTAAGATAGGAGTTTTTTGGAGTTCTGGACATTTTCACATTATATGTACATTTTAATGCCCAGATTTAACCATATTTTGTGAGGGAAGAGGTCTCCAAGGATTATCTTGATTGATATTTTATTTTCAATTCAGAAACGAACCACCATCTATCATCCTTGACTGTCAGTACTCCAGGTCTTTTGTCTTATAGTAAAATCGTTTCTACGTTTTGAGTTTATTAAAGAAACGACCATGGTATATTTTCTGAAGGTTTAAAGTCATTCTTTTTTCACTAAAATCCTTTTGTTTCCAAATGGACAAACTAAGTTCGATTAAAGTTTTAATGAACGCCGTCCTACAAAATTTGAAATTTGTTATTTTCGTAAAAGACACTTTCGTACGAGAACTTTACATGAAACTTGCATAGTGTAATTTAGAATAAGGCTAAGATAAAATCCAGTTTTGAGTGCAAGTCGACTTGAGTGAAATCTACAACAAACCCAGAGTTCAAAGTTCAATCGACGTTTATTTATTTCTAAAATGCAAGACAGTCATTTTAAGTTCATATAATAGGCATTGAACCTTTTTATTCCTTATTAATAAAAATAAGACTAGAGAAGCCATTAGAAGAAACAAATTTTCGAACCAATCTATTTCGATGATTTAGTGTCTAGTTTTACTCTGAAGGGTACTGATTAATCGTATAGTTCTCATAAATATTTATAGGGTGATTCTGATCTATTAGATGTGCAGTTCATGGGCTAGATTTTAAAAATAGATTTATATTCATGTCGGTAAAGACTCGTCATATAGAAAAAAATACTTTTTGACATTAATTTTAAATTAAATCTTAAAAGAATAGTTTTTATTTTTAAAGAATTTTTCAATTAAAAAAATAAGGATTGATCGAGGGGGTGTCAGAGGGTAGCTGATTGACTGGGTGAAGATTGACTGGTCATCCACTCCTTTTCATGGCTCATTATAGAAAAATAAATTATACGAAAATTAAAGGCAGGTAAATGAAATGTTTTGGAATGTTACCTGCGAGCCTCTGGGAATTTATACAAAACGTTACTTAAAAATAAGTTAAATTTCAAATATTTAAATTGTCGGTGGAAAATAGTTTTTATCTTTTAGTGACTTGTAGCTCGTTGTGTTTTTTATCGTTGCGTATATTGTATGGAGCACTTATAATTTCATAATTTAATTTCAAAGATCCCATAGACGCTGCTATCGAAATCTAAGTTAGTGTAAAACAACAAATCTTTTTAGTTCAAAGACCAGTTAAAATTTTCTGCAAATATAGAGTTTGCTTAGGTAATTGAAAAGGTTTTTGTTTTGTCGAGGGTAGTAGATTTGTTGATTCATTAAAAGAAATCAATTATTTAAAAAAAAGAGACAAAAATAAATTATGAAATATTATATATTCACCTTCGATGCACTTGGCGATCGATCTGTCTCTTGTCCTTCTCTTCGTTTCCATATGTTGGAAAAGTTTTTTTGAGTGAATACCTATAACACTTGACATAAGCATTAGTAGCAATCCCCCCCTTTTTACTACATACTAAAATTTAGTCATCAAGACGTATGTAGTAAACGAAATAAATCCCTTTAATTCGCGGAAAATTCAAATTTTAGGGGCGAGTTGAAAGAGAACCTACCTAACATTTCCACTTGCCTCATCTATACAATACTGACGTAAATTATAAATACCATGTTCATATTTCAATATGTTTACCAGTTAGGCGAAAGATGAAAAAACTTCTTAGGCAAGTGGTTAAATATATGAGAAAAAAAAGTTTAAGTATAACGCAGTGCTCGGTCGGCAGAGCCCTCGTGTCCCTAGCCTCAAGGAAGCCGCTCTTCTTCCTTAAGTTACTCCTGAGGAACCAACGGACAACCTTCTGGTCTTCGTTCTAGTCCATAGAGCCACCTCAAACCCGCCCTCAAAGGCACAAAGTCACCAGGATCCCATTACCTCCCATTGTTCTATTTGAACAAGGGATCAAGCGACGACTTTTCGGTATGACACAAAACATGCAAGCACATGCAAGAACCTGGACTTCGATCTTTAGAAATCCGATCGAATCAGTCACTTCCCTCATGACTCGTTCAAGGGTCCAGCAAATGGGTGGCGTCGATTTTAGCTCTCTTGTGGATCTTAATATAAAAATAAACTTAAAACTAAATTGGAGAGCAAAAGAGAGGGAAACACATCACGAAATATCCCTAAAAGGCCTAAGATAGACGACACCGCATTTGCTGTCTCCAGGAAGGAAATCAAAGGGAAGGATGCAGGTCCCCAACACAGAAAGAGAGACCGTCATCGTTGGCATGGCATATCATCCCACCCTCCCTCTAAACTACTGCATACTACATCTAGTAAAACTGTGAATTTCATTTTTAATTTTCTGAATCTAAGAATTAAATTTGATATTAAAATAGCGATGAATCCCATCGGTGGTTGAGGCGTTGGAACCTGAAAATCTCTTCGAAAAAACCACTATTCTAATAAATTCTCACTTTGTGAAGATCCTAAATGGTTCCCTTGCTGCTTCACTACAGATGAAGATGAAATGGGGATCTGAAAATTCCTAATCTGATTTTCTTTTACGTTAAAAATTGAATAATTTCAAGAAAAAAATTATTGAAAAATGAAATGATTAGAGTGATTTTAATTTATTTTTGATATTAAGAATTGCAAAAAATTGAAAACTAAAATAAAATGAAAATCAATTTAAGCTATGATTGAGATTAATTTGATCTAAAATTGCATTTATGAAACATTTAATAGCCAAGTTATTTAATTAAAAATTTATTAAATTATAATTGAAAGGAAAAACTTTAATATAATATATGAAAATAAGTTAAGTATTACATTTACTGATTGTAGCTAGAGGGGATGCTGTAAAAGAGAAAACATCCTAATTCTTTGCCTACTATAATCTAGCTATAAAAAAATCATTTGAAAGCTTTAACTAAATGCCATGCTGAGAAAATATATACTCATATTTAGTGCACTAAATATGTCGAATGTGATAAAAGGCAGCCCCGAAACGTCATCAAAGTGAAAGATCCATGAAAAAGTAGAAAAAAATCAAGTTAGAAATCTATATATATAAAATTAAGGTTTTGTCTGTACATGGTCCAAATCACGCCAAATTTTGGTTGCACACGTTTCAAGCAAAGTTATGAACGAAAACACCCTCAACAAAATTCCGGTCTGTCTGTATGTCTGTCTGTTTGTCTGTATGTTTCCGTGGGTTCCTCGAAAAGTTGTTCACGATTCACGTAAAAACGGCTGAAGGGATTATTATGAAATTTCATATTTACATCAGATGTCTTCTAACTTACGTTTTTAGCTATATAACGTTTTGATATTTTGACCCCAGAAGGGGGTTTGGGGGGGCGCACGAATGAATATTATCAAATAACTCCTAAACTATTAACCCTATGGCAAATTTTATAATAAACAAAGTTGTAGAGGATGTGATTTCTGACAACTTTTGTTTAAAAAAATTTCCCCAAAAACCCCGAAAAGTGGGAGGGTGAAAAAATGTAAATTCTTGCCCTTGGAGCAAACTACAACCAAATTTTGTATACATAAACTCTGGGCCTCTAGAGAGCTAGAAATGCAAAAACTAACCACCCAAAATGGGGGAGGCAAAATATGAAAATTCTTTCTCTTCGGCCAAACTCAACCAAATTTTGTATACATAATCTGTGGGTCACTAGAAGGCTAGAAATGCAAAAACTGGGGGCGGAGGGTGGGTGGGGTGGAATGGGGTGGAGGAGTGAGGCGGAGTAGGGTGGGGGTGCAGGGGATGGTGCGGGGTGGAGTCCAGGGGCATAGCGGGGGTGGGGTCCAGGGGGCTAGGCGGGGGTGTAGTGCGCAGGGTTGGAGGGCACGGGGTGGGGTCCAGAGTGGATGGGGTGCGGGGCCGAGGTGGGTGGTGGTGTGGGGGCGGAGGTTGGGAATGGGTGCATGGTGCGTGGGTGGGGGTCCTGGAGGGGGTTTCGGGGGTGAGAGGGGTTAGGGTGCGGAATGGAGTGTTGGCACCCCAACAGTGGGTGGTGGGGTGGAGGCGGGGGTTGGGCATGATGCGGGGTGTGGGGGTGCTGGGTGGGTATCGGGGGGTGTGGTGGGTGAGTGTGGGGTTCGAGGGCTGGGGGTCCAGGGGGCGTGCCTTGCAGCTAGTATTATATAAATGAATATTAAATATAATATTAAATGAGATGAAATAAAATAAAAAGATGAATGAAATTTAATTTATCAATGAGAAATTTACTCTACTCTATCATTTTTTATAAGAATTTTGAATAAAGAGCATAGAAATCTCTGAAATAAGGGGGATCTAATTTGTAAGTCAAGGTTTGAGGGATAATTAAAAATAATGAAATCTTCATGACAATGTCTTTGTAATTACGAAAGGAGAAAATATACCTATAGAATATGGTAAATACTAACCTCGTCGTTAAAAGAAAGGGCTAAACTCGCAGGCAGCAGATGATCTCGTTGCTTAAGTGATTTTGTCACCTTTAAGAAAATTATTAGAAAATTAATATACCACATATAATATATCGAGAGGGGAATTTTTGAAATTAAACAATCTATAAATCAAATTAAATTTTTAATTTGAAAAGAGAAGAAAACACTCTAATGAGAAATATTAACAAAAATATTATACTCAAGAATTAAGTTTGAAATTACTATTATAGATATAAATATAGGTAATACCCTACCTGAGAAACCCTGAAGACACGACTGGGGTCATCTCGATGAAACTATGGCTTCTTTCTATAAAAATAAACAGCTATGAATTCAAAGGTATAAATAATATGTAGTAATTTATAATTATGTAATGTGAAAAGTGAAGAAGACGAAATTATTTTTGAAATATCCAAAAAATATTATTTTATTGGAGGAAAATGAAAAATTTTTAAAGGCCTTGAAATTCTCTTTACAAAATTTGATGTATTGGCATTTTTACTTTATCCAATGCGAAGCATGGGAGAAAGTATTGGAATCGCTCTCGAGGCAAGCGCGACTTCAAAGGGTCCTCAGGTAAAGACTACGGAACCCATAGACTCAATTAAGGTCACAAATTGAAGTATTCAATGAGATTGAATTTTAGCACGTGACGGTTTTGCCAAAAATTACCTGAAATCTCGTCGAGAGGCCAAAAAGTGCCATTTGGATGCGTGCGAATGGATGGATGTATGTATGTGTGTTATCGTTTTTTTCCACACCTTCTCTGATTGAAATGAAATTGAAAACCTACCATTAGTTTAACAAAATGAAGCACTGATTAGTTTTTGGTACATATCGGTCCACAAATATTAGTACTTTATTTCAGTACTTTTTTAGTTTTTTCTAAATATCTTGAAAATGACTTTAACCAATTTTGATGAAATTTAATATCCTAATTAAGTACTTTGGGGACCACAAAAAAGGTTAAATAAAGTTTTTAGTAAAATTATATTTTAAAGTACTTTACTCAAGAACATATTAATATTTCAAATGAATTTGGATAAAGTTTAGCAACGATCTGTTGCAGTTTATTTTTACTGCGATTAGTTTTGCCTAGAAAGTTTAAACTTGCCGTTTAGTTTATTATAACAAAATGCCCTGGCTTTCAGCTCATTAGATACAACCGTATGAGAGATTTTTATAAAAGTATTCGTGTTTTTTTTTTGTTTTTTTTTTTTTGGAAATACAACTATTCTTTCAATGTAGTGATCTTTTTACTATTTTCTATTCTCAAGTGGCTATTGGAATTTAAGCAGAATAGGCATTTTCCCCAACTTTCCACTGCTATAGAATCGTCTCCTTGGATTATCTCACTACATATCTTCTTCTTCAAGTAGGCATACTTGATTCCGAGCGTCGGCAATTACTGTGAAGAGTATCCTCTCCACTGTAATTTTTCTTGGGAAAATTTTCACAGGGGGTGGTTTCCCGTTACACGCATTATAGCCGGTTAAATATTTGCAGCGAGTCGATCTTAAACCCGAGCTAGCTTGATTAGAAACTATGCTCTATAACCACTCGGCCAACCTGACACCCTAAAAATAAAACTTTGCTTTCTAATTTATTTATACTTAAAATATTATAGATTGTTAAAATTATTAATATAACTTTCCTATTCTTCTTATAAATCTTGTATTATTAAAAGAGAAAGAAAAAACTTCTTAATTTTTGAAAATGTATTATTGTTAAAACATGTTTCGGGCCTAGTCGAACCCATCTTCAGTTAACACAAAACACTTTTTACTCTACATAATTCTTTTACCATATATATTACAACTTTCACAAACATACCTATCTGAACAAAAGCAAAAAGGTCCGAAACGTGTTTTAACAATAATACATTTTTCAAAAATTAAGAAGTGTTTTCTTTCTCTTTTAATAATACAAGATTGATAAGAAGAATAGGGAAGTTATATTATAATTTATTAATATTATTTCTCGTAAACTAAAACCTATACAATTTAATTAATATCATATTTTATTGTCGTATTTATAATATTGGATCTAATTTTTCTCTGCCTAGCTGGCGAGGGTTCCGACCATTTCAGGGTCATGGGCGCTTTTCCCCTGGATTTGCTGGTTGCCTATAAACAGGCGTCTCCAATAAGACAAACAGGAACTTGGATTGTTCGATTCCTTCTGCGCCGATGAAAGTAGATACAAATTTACTTTTTTACTTGTTACCACATTTTCTATCAGTTCACTATTAGTAAAAATTTTTATAAAAAATAAATAATATAATATAATAATAACATTATAATTTAATAAATCTTTCAAATTTTTTCTTTGCGACAATCTTATCTAAGATTTAATTCTTTTGGCTTCCCCCTCTCGTCCCCCATTTAAGCCATCTCATTTTTATTTAATTTACTCCGTATGGTCCTAAAAATAATAGAACAAAATTCAGCTTAAATAGATTCGTTTATACCCTATTGCCCTATCTCTTCCCCACAATTTTGGATAAATGATTTTTTGCTCCACATATTTTACAGGGTTATAAAGAGTCACTGTGCACAATTTGATATATATCGTTCAAAGATTTAATAAAATTAATGAAATTAATAGAAATATATTTTGTATTCTACTGAATCCGAGTTGTGGTGGATAATTTTTCTTGCCTATATGGATTCACTTTACATGAGGGTGGATTATATGAGCGATGATTAACATACTATCATAAAACACTACCTTTATAATTTATAGCTCTGACGATGATCAAGAAATAAAAGGTCAAAAGTTCGGAAATAAACAATTAAGGTGTTATTTTTGACTGATATCTACTTTTTTGACACCTTCACGGTCGATCTACAAATTTAAACAACTGATTTTTTGCATATTTCAAGTTCTAAAGCTAGAAAGGACAAAATCTATGAACATTTCAGTTTTAAAACAAACTTTTTAGTTATCTGGTGTATCGAAAGTTCAAAAAGAGAATATTTGCTTAACCTTGTTTAAAATTTTCCTAAAAAATGAAATCCAAAAAAGAAAAAATACAAATTTTCCAGTTTACTAATACTACAGATTCTAATGTGCAGGGTATATAGTTTCCGAGGACAAATATTTAAATTATAAAAAGCAAATTTCTGCAGGCATCACCTGCCGAACGTACCGAGTAATAGAAATGTTAGTATTTATAGATAAATTATTATTCTTTTTTTCAAAAACTCACCCTATGATGTAGAAATCATCTGGAGGGCTCGCTGGGCTGGTACTGATTTCTAAATTCACTGTTTTACACTTGAAGTGAGCTGAAGATAAAAATAAATAAATATATAGTTTTAAATGTGTCTTTTATAATGTGAATAATCAAACAGTAATCAAAGTTATATTTTGAAAAAATTAATCGAAATTGAAATTTTAATACTGAAATTATTTAATTTTCTTAAACTGTGATATGAATATTTAATTAAGGGATGATTAGAATAGTGAAAATTCTAAAAAGAATGGTCAAAATCTCACCTGGGTGCGAGCCTACACCTTGGCGAGTGCTCACTGGCGCGCGTTCTTTATCGAGAGTGTTGTTTTCCGCTTGCAGGGGTTCACACGACCAGAAGCACGGCCCAAAAGGCACGTCGCCTGGTGGTGGGGACTGTACCTTGATCTCTACAAAAATTCGTATATTATTATAGATATTCAAATTACAAATCACTAATAGTGAAAAGGGGAATCTTATAAGTATCCAATTGATAAATTTATTTCATTTCGATAAACAAGTCTGAGCTTGTTTTTGAACCTTTCCTTGATCAAACTAAATCCATTCTAATCTATTAGATACTCGTTTTATATACCCGTATTATAATAGCAGATTGAAAATGGTCATCAATTCAAGGACCAAGGAAAAAGAAGTAACAATTTTTTACTTTACCATACAGTACAGTGTATGGTCAAGAATTGTAATCGTGTATGAAAAAGTGTTTTTTTGCACGAAACATCTCAAAAACGGCTGAACCTATTTTGATTAATAAAATTTGACGAAACCATTGCATTTCGGTCTACAAAAAATCCAAAAACCAATTTTCACACTTAATTTTAGTGTATTGAGATTAAGAGCTGATTAGATTTTGGTGCATATTAATCCAAAATTAAGGGGGGGAGGGGGTTAAAAATAAAAATCTAGGCTAATTGAGCAAACTCAACCATGCTTTGTATACAAAATCAGTGGGCTACCAGAAGACTAAAAATGCAAAAACAAACCACACAAAATGGGGGGGGGGGGTCAAAAAAATGAAAATCTAGGCCCTTGAACCAAATTCAATCAAATTTTGTATACATAATCAATGGGCTACAGAAGACTAACAATGCAAAAACTAACCGCCCAAAATGGGGGATCAAAAGATGAAAATCTAGGCCCTTGGACCAAATTGAATCAAATTTTATATACATAATCAATGGGCTACAGAAGGCTAACAATGCAAAAACTAACCGCCCAAAATGGGGGGGGGGGTGTAGGGTCAAAAAATGAAAATCTAGACCTTTGTACCAAACTCAACCAGAAGTGTATGGTAAAGTCAAGTGGATGGCCACATCAGAACGTGTCAATTTATTTGAATAAAAAATTACTAATTCCATAAAAAAAAAAAAAAAATAGAAGAAAATAGATGTTATAATATATTAAATTAAATTACAGAATCCAGGTAGTTTTTTGTCTATATGCAGTTTTTTCTTTTTTCTTTAATTCTATATGAATAGAGCTTGGCGATTTATTTCTCTAAAAGTCTAAAGGGTTGTATTTTTTTTTTTTTTTTTTTTATTTCTCGACATTAACCATTAGCCATTTTACGTTACTATATATTAATTAGGTTGTATTTATTTATTATTAAATTAATCAATTATCTTTGATATCTAATTTTAATTATTCTGC
This sequence comes from Forficula auricularia, assembly GCA_024734495.1. NCBI lineage: Eukaryota > Metazoa > Arthropoda > Insecta > Dermaptera > Forficulidae > Forficula > Forficula auricularia. The sequence goes on along the minus strand of JALMQS010000128.1, from coordinate 29,824,046 downwards.
TACCAAGCATATTCTCTCCTGATCCAAACATTTATGCAAATTTAAACTGAACGTTATCTTTTTATATGACCCATTTTACGACGATCGATTAATTTCTTTGTTGCACTCGTGGAATGGCATATTTGCAAATCCATAAACTCTGTTTATAGCCCACTAAAGATGGAATAGTGCCTCTTTGAATTGATACTTACGACAACACAATAAAGGTGGTTGGTGCTTTATTTTATGCATTATTCAATGAGTGGAAAAGAGAGATAGCAATAGAAATACCGAGAGAAAGTGAGAGGGAGAAGGTGAGCGAGTGAGATTAAAAGAGAAAGAGAGAAAAAAGAGAGAGAGAGAGAGAGCTGTTCTAAATGCATACCAGTTATGTATTCCAATGTTATATATTCTAAATGGCATATCAAATAAAACATTAATTGCTTTTTAAAATGATAGCATATTTCTATCGCAAGGTACGTATATAGGTGAATGTAAATAATAAATATTCAATCCTAAGCTATTACTCTTATTACCATTGTAATCACTAATTACATTATTTTTTAATGATATAAATATATACCTATATATTTATAAGTAAAAGCAATTGTTTTTCTTTTTTAACTATTTAAAATGTCATTGATAAAGGTAGAAATTCTCCCAAAACGTTTGGGGTTTAACGAGGGGTGAACCGCAACCCAATATCGTGTACACCTACTTCCACTTTCACTTTCTTTCCAAGTAGAAGACAATAGATGAAGGGGCATTATCTAATGAATTCCAAAATAATTCCACCTAATTCCAAAGACGTGTACATCTAATTCCAATTCATCCCTCGGGTTTTATTAAACGTTTGAAGATTATTTTTTAAAAGATTTATATATATATATATATATATATATATATATATATATATATCCACATAACTTTACAATACATCCGCCCCCTCTTTTGTATTTAATAAAATAATTTATAATCATTTTCGAATTTTTATTATTTAAGAAACATTAATGTTTATAATAGAATCTAAAAATTCACTAAAACTAAAAAGTTAAAACTTAAGTGAAGTGCCTATTGAATTAAATCTTCAATCTTCCAATAACTACCTACACAAGTACCTCTGACTTTAGTAGTAGACTGTATTCCCTTTTTTGTTTTGTATGAACCAACCGTTTTAAAATCCTGACTTATAAATTATAAGTGTTGCACCTTCTACTTTATCATTAAAAAGAGAACAACAAAAACATTGGGATATTACATGTATGTAGTGGAGTCGAAAATATTTATTTGTGGAGTCGGGTCTGAAACATTATAAGAAAAAGAGAAAGAATTTAATTTTAGGATAAATTCTAAGATTTAAGTAGAAATATTATTAAATTCCGATATCAGAGGGGATTCATCCCCTCAGGTTCGATTGCTGAGGGGATGAATCCCCTCTGATATTGGAATTTAATAATCCTAAACTACTAAAGCGCATTTCTGCCTGCCTCTGTATGTATCTATGAATCTATGAATCTTTGTGCGTCCCCCAACAAAAACAGTCGTCATCGTTACCAATTTAAATGAAATTATCTATATATATATATAAAATTGCGGTTTTGTCTGTACATTGGGGTGGTGGTGTGGGTGGGGGTGCTGGGTGGGTTTCGGGGGGGGGGGGGGTCCAGGGGCGAGCCCCCTGGCTAGCAAGAGGGCCACCGAAGGCGGACCTTGCAGAAAATATTTCTACTAAAATCTTAGAATTTTTCCTAAAAATTTAATTCTTTATCTTTTAATAAACATTGGTTACTTTTAACCTGAGGTGATTTTTTTCAAAAAAAAGATGCTCAAATCTTTAGTTTTATATTATAAGAAAACTTTACAAGATTTGGATTGTAGAAGACAAAAATAGTTCGCGACATCAGTTATCCCCTTTTTCATTCAATTCCATAAGAAACCTACTCGACTTAAAATAATATCCTTGACCATAATAACCATGGTATTTCCGAGATTTTCAGCTTCAGATTTGCTTTTACCTTGACATAGCTGTTTTAATTTGAAGAATTAATATATAAATAATATTATACGAGCGTTAATTTATTCCCTTTGGCATTTATATTTGGAGGCACCCCAGTTTTTAATCTCCGATGATTGTTTAAGTAATTTTCAAAAGTACTCTTAAAGCTAACAGCAACAGGAGGGACACCACTATGAGTGAGTGAGCGAGGTAAAAACGGAGGGAGATAAAGGGAAGTTTTTTTTTTTTTATTTGCAAAAACAACCAATTGGAAACAATTTTAAGGGCTCTTGAATCTTAACAAGGGATGATTTTTTTTTTTTTTTGACAAATCCTTTTGAGTGAATTTATTTTTGTTCTTATAAAAACTAAATTTCTCATTCATTTCATGTTTTTGTTTAATTCAAAATGTATATATATTTTACTCAATAATCTTCCTTCATTATCTATAATTTATCAGTCTCTTTTGAGCTTCTTAAATTTAAATTAGAATAATAAGACAATAAGTATTCATAAAATTGGAATAAAATATAAAATCGAAGGAAAAAGAAAAATTTTCAAGACACGCTGCAATTTTAGGGACTTGTGCAATTTTAAACATGATTTTCCATTTGAAAAGAACGTTATATTGTTGTATCTTTTGTTATAAAGCATAGTATTTATTGAAATAATTCTTAAATAGATAGCTTAGGTTCCAAAAAGTAGCAATATTTTTTAGAAAGGATAAAAATATAATCAAATTTAATTTAAGTACCTATAGTGAAAACTCTTTATAGAATGTAGTGTAGACGGTCAGAAACGAAATTCACATACAGATATAATATTTATATACGTGTATAAATATAGTATGAAGAACCTTTTTCTAATTTTGACCTAACCCATTGTTTATATATCAGAAGCTGTAATAAAAATTTATGTCACCGAGCTTATGACAACATGTTTTCAGTGGATCTAGAAAGGCGAGCTGGAATAAAAAATAATGGATATCTACCAACAAATATGATTATGTTTCGCTATGGCAAAAAACCTAAAAAATAAAAATATAAAAACGTAATTACATTTATGAAGCGGGAAGCTTAGTTTATTCAGCGAGAGAGAGAGTTTTTAATTGAGTTTGAAAAATTGTTTTTCATAAAAAACAATATTATCATCATTAAGTATATAATAGACAATTTATTAAGGGATGTAATATCCAAAAGAAATGATTCTGCTATATGAAATGAACTGAATTACTTTATATAAATTAATTAATCAATAGTGGAAATGATAATGATACAGGAAAAAGTTCAAGAGACCAGAGGTTCGCAGCATTTTGATAATACCATCAAAATTTAAATCTTGGAAAAAATCTACGTTTTTAAACCGGAAATTCTTCTAAAGCTAGAGAACATAAAAATCTAATCAGTTCTCCGCATTGGAAATACAAATATTTGGACACCAGAACAAAATATAAAGTCTGATTAATAATAAACGAATAAACATATTAATATTTCAAATGACTTTGGATAAAGCTTAGCAACGATCCGTTGCAGTTTATTTTTGAGATATTTAGCAAAGCACCAGTAGCTTGGGAGCTACGGGTTGGCGACCGCTGAGTTAGAGACTCAAAATGTAATCAGTTGACCGTATTGGAAATACAAACATTTTTGCAACAGAACAAACTTTCAACAAGTTTTTGGTTTTAGATTATCAATGCAGACGCATAGTCAGAAAAAATAATGGGTAATTTTATTTTACTCCGTGTTTTAAACACAAAGAGAAAAAATCGAAATAATTCTTAGGCTGATGTATTTTTTGGAGAGTAAAATTCATATTATATTATCACGGATTACTAGTAGAAGGTAGTAGTTAGTTTTTATTCTAATTGTTTTGTAGATTTCTAATTGTTTTGGAAAAGGATGCGTCGGGGGTGGTGTGGGTTTTGGACGTCCAGATCGTCTCCGCGCTTGCAGGACTGGGTGATGCCCACCGAAACAAAATAGAAAAATATAGGGGCAACTCCAGCCTGGTGGACAATATTGCGGAGCGATTTGGCGTCGGGGCGGGTTCGGTCAGGGTCGAGGCCATCACACTCTCGTGGAAGGGAGTGTGGTGGCATAAAGCGGTGGGGTCCCTCATCGCCCTGGGTATATCCCAAAAAACAATAAAAAATTTGACATATAGGGCGATGAGGGGATCTCTCCTTAATTTTTACTAAAAATTTTCTACTAAAAAAAAGAAATGTGAAATGTGAGCCAGGATTAATCCTGGCTCTCTCATCCACCCGCTCTGAATCTGAATTTATTTGTTCTGAAGCTGAAAGTGTGAAGTTTGTGTAATGAACTTTATCTTTGTAAGAGGCGGCCCGCTCCTCGGAGGCCCAATAAACAAAATAGAAGGTAGTAGTTAGTTTTTATTCTAATTGTTTTGTAGATTTCCATGTAAAAGTCGAATTATGATTTTTGGTCTTACCACCTCATATACTTCTCTTTGATTATCGTTCAAAAATTAATGTCTCTAAGGATTTTATCAACTTTCCTAACTAATTATTAAATAACATTGTCTCTTAATTTCATTTTGTTAGGTAACCTTTATTGCGAAGTATTGAGTGGTAGTGAAGATGATTGTGAGAAATATTAAACGAAAACGTTAACATTTCTCAACTTTTTTCTTTTCAATAGCAAGTTAAAAGGTCTAAACGACTGACTAATCGAATATCCGTTTAAAAAAAAACGGTTATCATTTCAATTTCTTCTGTGGTCTTAGCTATAGATAAAGGAAACGAGGGAGACGGTTACGGTCCAAGGAGCTAGCAAGGTCAAAATTATTATTTGATAGAATATAATTTTTTTCAATTAAATTTATATCTGCTACGTATGAGAAATTTTTTTTCGAAATAATTGTTTTATTTTTGGACTGTTCTATAACGAGGTTTCTCAACTTTAGTGAAGTTCAATGCCAGAAAAAAGCTTCTGCTCTTCACTAAGATGAAGTCTGATATTAATTTAATTGTCAAGTATTTATTTTATATCATGGTTTTTTATATTTCGATTTCGCATCTTAGAAATCACTTTCATTTATCATACTGTAAAATAATTTTTCTCTAGTATAGTATATAATATTATAGTATATGTGACAGTATATTAAACATGGGTCAAAAAATTTTTAAGAAAAAAATAAAAACCGACTTCAAAAAATTAAATGCAACAAATATAAAAATACACTAAAAGGTATAAAATAATTATTATCTTATTTAGTTACAACTAAACGACGAAATATTAACACGAAATTACTTTTTAAAGTCGGTGCCAAACAAACTATACCTATAAGCGAGCGTACCCGCCAAACGTACTAAGTAAGATCCGTCGAGTGCGATTCATAAAAGGTATATGTTTGGCACCAACTTCAAAAAGTAATTTCGTGTTAATATTTCGTCGTTTAGTTGTAACTAAATAAGATAATAATTATTTTATACCTTTTAGTGTATTTTTATATTTGTTGCATTTAATTTTTTGAAGTCGGTTTTTATTTTTTTCTTAAAAATTTTTATTTTTCTCTTTTTAGTGATGTTATTAATAGTGATTATATCGTCAGAACTTGACCAAATTAATATGACACCATCCCTAAGACACCCCCTTTCGGATAAAAAAAGAACCATCGAAATCGGTTCATAAACAAAGAGGTTAGGTCTAAACAAACCTAATAAAAAAGGTCTAATATCTATGAAAAAAAATCGAAAAAAAAATGGGACCAATCGGAAGCTAGACTGGACCCAATGCAAAATTTTTTTTTAAAATCGGTTGACAATTGGCGGAGATATGAGGTAACATAGGCACAAAAAAAAAAAAAAAAAAAAAATTCAATCGAATAGAGAACCTCCTCCTTTTTTGAAGTCGGTTAAAAATGGAGTAGTATTTTATGTTCAAGTGTGAATGTGCTCCATCATTCTTTCATAAAGTGACCAGACGTCCCATATTAGGTAAACAGTGACCTTAATTAAATATATTTCAGATGTTTAACAAAGAATTATGTTCTTTTTTAATTTCTTGAAGTACCTATTTGTTTTAATAAAAAAAGATTCCCACTAAATATTTTGATTTGTGGATTGACACCCAATGAAAATTTTCTGGCTACGCCACTGGATATATCAACTGATTTTTCTTTTATATTTCAATAAATATTAGTTTTACCAAAAAGACATTATCTACTAAAATGTTAAATATTTTATTATAAATAAAATGACACCTTATTTTTTAAAATCGATTGACAAACAACGGAGTTATAAGACCATTTGCACACTCACAACTGCCCGCTTGTGATTTTTTTAATATCTGATACTATCGGCAAAATGATTTTTAAATATTACAATTACCTACCCTTAGATAATTTTCATTTCATTTGAATTTTTTTTTTATTTTGAATACTTTTATTCCATTTCCAATTATGATCCAAACGTTTCGGCCCTTCGAGACATCTTGAAGTATTAAGTGATTCTAGCTGTATCGTGGACCTTTAATTCCACTTTTTACGATTCAAATATTGAGCTTGAATTTTCTGACTAAATTTTATCAACTGCAATAATTAATTAATTATTCATCATAGAACTTTGACTCTTATAGACATTTTTGTTTATAATTGAATTTACTTTAACAAAGGTCATTATACAAAGTTGTGTATTTCAAAGGGTTAGTCAAAAATGCTACGATCAATAATTTAGAAGATAGACGAAGGTTTTAAAATTATATTGAAGAATTTTTTTTTTGTTAAAATAAAAATAATTTTTCAAAAATATTTACTTTTTCTGTTAAAGGGCAGTGTCCTTTAACTTCCCAAATTTTTTTAGCTAAATCTGTGAAAAGCGGAACGTCTGGCCACCTTAGATACGTTTGGGGCGAAGGTCCCAAAATATACTTTTAAAAAAGTTTCACTTCAATAATCTAATTTTAAATTTGAAAAATAACGAAAATGATGTAATTTGCAAAAAAAAGTGAAGATTAAAATAAAATTCCAAAAAATGAAGTATACTTTTTTGGACAGCATCCCCTGGTTGATAAGTCACCAACCGTCACTGATATATATATCTATACTATAGAATTCTAATTTATTTCTCCTCTCTTCTTTGTATTTAATTGAATCGGAATTTCACTGTCGAAAGTATTACAAAGTATGGCTGTTGCGTTAAAAGGCAAAGTAGTTGGTTTGCCGTAAATTGTACAATTTCATTTCTCTTTCAACTACCGGTGGGTGGGACGGGTACAGGTCGGAGGTCGGCGGGGTTACGTGGTGAGTAGTTGATACCCCCGCTAGAGGGAGTTGAGGGTGTTGGATGAGTCTGCAAAGAGAGCCAGAGGGGGTATGGAGGACAACGGTAGCGGACGGCGGTATTTTACGCGAATGGTGCGTGTTTTCGCATTCAACTTGAAATTCCTTTCACTATATATATATTAGCGAGTGAGAATATTTTAAGCCAAGTTGTGAATTCTGTTGAAATAACCAGCATACCGCTGATAAGTGCGATAAAAACTTTACAATTCTAATTAATATTTTAGATTTTAATTAAAAAACAAATTTCCTTCCAAGGAAAAGTTTTTGTTTTATTTTTGTGTTTTTGTTTTACCACCAAAAAGTACTACCGTCAGAGTAGAAGAAACAACAAGAAAACGCTGTCTTATTTTATTTTATTTTATTATCTTTCCTGAGAGGAATATTTTGTAAGGAATCATTTTCTTTTATTAATTCACCCCTTTTTTCAACCCTTTCTACTTTTTCATCAGATTTACCTGAATAAATTTCAAAATAATAAAGAGATTTATTGATTACATATCTAAGATTATAATAAAATAGCTTTTTAATTAGTGAATAAAATTAGTCAACATCTGCTTGGATTGGCAAAATTATTTACCCTTGAGAAAAATTAAATCGGATTGGAAATTCCAGAATCTTCTTTTAAATATAACTAATCAACTAGAGAAAAAAGTTAATCGGTAATTTATCCTCATTTTGGTTTAAATTAGGAGGTTATTAATAGAAACTTGTGTGCCATTTTCAATTCCTTAGATATCACATCATTGAGTATACAGTCCTAAGACTGGTTTGATGCAACAATCCGTCTCCACTCGACTCTGTCCCCCGCCAGCTGTTTAACCTCTCTAAATGTCTGGCATCCCATATCCCCAATTATTTGGTTGAAATATTCTAATCTGGTTCTTCCCCTTCCCCTTTTCTTTCCCACCTCCCCCTCCAAGATATCCCTAAGCAGTCCCCCATGTCTCAGTGTGTGCCCCATCATCTGACCTCTTCTCTTCTTCAGACTCTTCCACAAGGTTCTTCTTTCTCCGATTCTTCCAAGAACTTCTTCATTTGTAATTTTATCCATCCATTTGATATTCATCATTCTTCTGTAGCACCACATTTCGAAAGCCTCTAATCTCTTTCTCTCCTCTTCTCTAATTGTCCAGGTTTCACACCCGTACATGGCTATGCTCCATACATATGTCTTCAATAGCAACTTCCTGTTTGCTAAGCTGATTGAGGAGGAGCATAGTAGTTTTTGTTTTGTATTAAACCCCATTTTTGCTTGGGCAATTCTTGATTTAATTTCGTTTTTGCTCCTCCCATCCCATGTTATTTTACTTCCTAGGTAGCGGAATTCCTTAACTCCTTCTAGGTTTTCTTGGTTAATTTTGATGCATTCCTGTCTCGTTTGTTCTTTTTTTGTACATACTAGGACCTTGGTTTTATTCTTGTTTATTTTCATTTTCATTTCTTCTATTAGGATTTGGTTAATTCCATTCAAGGCGTCCTCTAATTCTTTTTTATTGCTTCCTAGAAGGGCAATGTCATCGGCAAATCTTAACATAGCGATCTTTTGACCTTGGATTTCTATACCTGTATCAATTTTGTCTTTGAATTCTTTAATCGCTTCTTCTATGTATAAGTTGAAAATCATGGGTGACAGCACACATCCTTGTCTTACACCTTTTTTTATTTTGGCTTCTCTGTGTTCATCACCAATATTTATAATTGCCGTCTGGTTTTGATATAGATTGTAGATTAGTCTTCTCTCTCTGAATTTTATTCCCGCCTGTTTTAATATTTTAAACATAATTTCCCAATTGACATTATCGAATGCTTTTTCTAGGTCTATGAATCCGATGTAGACAGATTCTTCCCTGATAAAAGCCCTTTCTATTATTAGTCTAAGAGAGAGAATTGCTTCTCGGGTGCCTCTGTTTCTTCTAAAGCCGAACTGGTCTTCCCCCAGATTTTCTTCAACTCTTTGTTCTATTCTTCTCTGGATTATTTTGGTTAGGATTTTGGAGGCATGTGAGGTTAGGCTAATGGTCCTGAAATTTTCACATTTATCCGCGCCTGTCTTTTGGGAAGTGTGACTATTTTGTTTTTTTGGAAATCTTTTGGGATGATTCCCAATTTATAGATTTTGCTAATTAGTTCAAAGAGTTTGTCAAGTGCCTTTTCCCCAGAGTTCTTTAGGATTTCAGCTTGTATATTGTCTATTCCGGGTGCTCTATTATTTTTTAGTTCCTTCAAAGCTGTCTCGAATTCTGACCTGAGTATGGGGTCTCCTAATTCGTTTTCGTCCACAGGTTCTTCTTCTTCTATTGGGTTCATTGTTTTTTCTTCTCCATAGAGTTCTTCTAGGTGTTCCTTCCATCTATTTGCCTGTTCGTTTTCGTTTAGAATAATGTGGCCTCCTTTATCTCTTATGTTCTTGCTTAGATATAACCTTCCTATATATATCCCCTTTAAACGATTTGATTTTTCGAATTATTAATCTTGCGACCGCCCGGCAGGCAGAGCATCACAATTTTTAGATAAAGGACTGTTAATAGATACATCATGGCGAGAATGTGAAAAAACAAAAATTATTCGAAAATGAAAAACATTTATTTAGTTAATTTTAAACATATTTTCTGTGAGTTTCTTTCCCTATTAGATATAAAATCATATTTTGGAAACGATAAGTATTTTATTAAATTTATTTTTAAAGCATTTTAAGAGAAAGAGAGAGTAGCATTTATTTATTATCCTAAAGTAATGTATCGAAATCATAAATTAATAGCAATTGAGAGTTGAAATTTTATTAAAATCACATATAATTAATTATAATTTTTTATTGAACTCCAATAAATAATACAATAAACTACGACGTTTCGATCGACTTATTTTTCTGAGATCGTTATCAAGTATGAGCACCTACTCCGATTTTAGATTAACAGTGGGTGCTCATGCTCATACGTGAGAACGATCTCGCAGAATAAGTCGATCGAAACGTCATAGTTTATTGAATTATTTATTCGTGTTCAATAAATATTATAATTAATTATGTGTGATTTTAATAAAATTTCAACTCGTAATAAAATTAATCACAGAAATAAAAACTTCAACAGCTACATTTCTAGCAATTGAATTTATAAATTAATCGAGAAAAATTTTGAAAATGAAAACGTATGTTTTTGTTTTGAAAATTACTGAAATATAATAACCGAAAACTAATTCAACCATGTGAGTTCAGAGTAGACATTTTTTGTATTGAAAATGTTCACGGGCATTTTCAAAATGTATTAAAAATGATGTTATTCCTCAGCATGCAAATGAATTTAAATGTTTTGTCACTGGAAAATAAAATTTTAAATCTTTTTTTGTTATTTCAAAATGCTTATTGTACAATTTTATATAGAATAATGTTGACATGGGTGTAACACTATTGATTTTGGTTTTAGCTTATAATTTCTATTTTTTTTAATTTTCATTTTTTTTTCAATATAAAAAACTACCTATTCAATATTTATTTGAATATAATCTCAATTAAAATTAAAATTTGTATGCACATACTCACCCTATTCAATGATTCTCGAACTAAAATGAATTGAATTTTTCTATCAAATAGTTCAGCTGTTTTCTAAATTTGATTCTTTATGTTCTTTCTCTAAGAAATAAATACATTAATCATTTTGAGGGGTTGACTTTTGGCAATGATAGAAAAATAGAGAACTTTCTTTGAGGAGCTCTTAAGAAATTGTGTGCTACCCCCCTCGTTTTCAATACACAAAACGATTTTCAAAAAGTTTCCAATTCAAAAAAAAAGGAGGGTGGGGGGGGGGGTAGAGGGACAAAATATAACATTGAATCGTTCCTTTGAGGTCATCGCTCAAATGTTTTCAAGAGCTTTAGGGGTGCATGCTTCTTGTAAAGGTCGGGTCGACCAGATTTCATTCATCTATTTGCAAAACAACTTTGACATGAATAATTGCAAACAAATTGTCTCCTTTTATATGCCTATATATATATATCTTATATAATATTTGTTAACTTATATACACAAACATACAAGGTCTTAGGCAGAAGTCCCTCCGTCCCCACAATCATAGAAAATTATATTAGAATTTAAGATAATATTCCTATATTTATCTTAGAATCAATTATTTTACTTTACCATACAGGGTAATGGTCAAGTACATATTGTAATCGTGCATGAAAAAAGTGGTTTTTTCCTTCTCTTTTTCAAAATATCTCAAAAACGGCTTAAACTATTTCGATTAAAAAACTTGAGCCAAACCATGGCATTTCGCTCTAGAAAAAAGCTCTAATAAGTGAACATCGAAAAAATTATATTTTTCGAGATAATAATTGTTTTGTCAAAATGTCTGTTAGTCTGTCTGTTAGTTAGTCTGTGCGTTACCAAATTTTTGTGGACGAGCTAGCTCAAAAACTAGTGTGAATATCGAAACCAAATTTCACTCGTAGTTTTGGTCTATTGAGATTAAGAGCTGATTAGATTTTGGTGCATATCGACCCAAAATTAAGGGGGTGGAGGGGGGTTAAAAATTAAAAATCTAGGTCGTTTGAGCAAACTCAACCATATTTTGTATACATAATCAGTGGACCCGCAGAAGTCTAAAAATGCAAAATCTAACCGCCCAAAATGGGTGGGGGGGGGTTGTCAAAAAATAAAAATCTTGGCCATTTACCAAACTCAACCAAATTTTGTATACATAATCAGTGTACCTCTAGGAGTTTAAAAATGCAAAAATGCAAAAACTACCCCCCCCCCCTTCCACACAAATTTATTCAAAAAGAGAAACATAGAGGCTGTCCTCTGCTTGATCAAGCAGAGGGCAACCTCTTTGTTTCTCTTTATGATTCAAAAACTCTGCTACTCTCGACAAAATAAAAACTTTTCAACAAATTTATTAGTTGGTCTATTCGGAAATAAAATTAAAAAATTATTCATTTATTAAGTTTAGAAAAAGATGGTTATTTCAAAAAGTTCTAATTTGGATGAATTTATTAAGAAACTCATAAATCTCCATTGATTTTCAATTAATGATTATTGGAGTAAATTAATAAAAGAGTAACTCTACCACTTTATGATTTTGTGCAACTGCTGCATATCGAACTGGATTCAAATGGTATTATCATTCTGTAAAAAGTTAATCAAAATCGGTGTTTTTTAATTGGGTAATTTTCGTAGACAGCCGGGTCTGTCAAAACGTGGGGCCGGGTTCCGGCGAACGCGCTGAACCTGCCTTGCACCGGCCCTGAATATACCTACTACGAATTATCCATGAGAGCTAGGATTTAGTAGATGACAATCTTTCGTGCTTTCTTGAGATATTTACAATATAATGAAAAACAAGAAGACTCCATCTTGGTTCTAGTTGGATATCTTTTAATTGGAGAAGCCTTTGTATCCTGAGTACCAAATTCACTGGCTAGATAGAATACTGAGTATTCTAGATGGCTCTTTCAACATACATTTAACATATCCAACTACTTAATACTGGCTTCATGCTTTCTATAAATTAACAGCATGTGAGGTGACCAGTCGCACTAGTTGTTTTGAATTTCGAAAGTTAAGCCATCAAAAAGATGAGCTTTTTGAAATTTAAAAGACTAAACTGTTTCTTAATCTATTTACAATATTTGTCTAATTTTATTTTTCTTTATTTGTTTCAGGTAAGGACAATTATCTTACTCTTTGTTTTTGTTCCTGGTTCTGCAAGGTTGCGAGCTTAAAGACTGTAAGTTATCGCTGTATAATTTGAACCATCTTTTAGTTTACTATAATATATATTATATATAGTATGGTCTAGTATTGTAATTGTTCAGGAAAAATGTCCTATTGCTTCAAATCTTTTTATTTTTATTTTCTCAAAATATTATATCTATAAGAGGAGTAAGAGATTAAATAAAATTTAGATTCCCTAAGATATTTAGTAAGATTCCCAGGAAATGCATTTTAGAATATACAAATAACCTCCTCCTTTTTTTGAAGTCGGTTAAAAATATGTACCTAATATGACTTTACCTCACTCCTTCCTTCCCCCATTTTAAGAAAGCTGATTGTCATATTGATAATTTCCTAAGGCCTTTAAGACTAAATTTGCAAAATTTAATCCAAATCGGAAAAGGGTTCAAATTTTTAAAGCCCCTCCCCCTAATTTTTTGACTGTTTTCAAACAAAATCTAATCAGCCCATAATCTCAATATAAAATGTACAAATATAAAATTTGTTTTAGTTTTTGATCTAGAGCGTTCATAAAATTTGATAACACACAAACTACCAGATTTTGACAAAATAATTAATATCATATAGAAGGCTTTATTGCAGACTGAAACACCGTTAATTTTTTTATCAAAATACTTTCAGTCGTTTTTGAGAAATAACAAAGCAAAAAGAAAGACTTTTCATGCAAGAAAATTCTTCATCATACTCCATATAGTAAAGTGAATTTTAAATCATTTTTGAATAAATGATATCGTTGTTATTAATTTTAATATTCCTATTATATATTTAATTTTGAAGAGAGTATAAGTTAAAGTTATCTAATGTGCAAAAATACCATATTCTTTTTAATTTAATATGGACTCCCCTGACATTTCCTTAATTTAAACACTGTTAACTTGTTGAATAATCTTTCTCTTTGAATTCATACAAGCCGATAACTTTTCTCTAAAAGGTAAGAAAAAGAATAAGTGTCGTTCCGTCCCTAAGAAAACGATCTAGACGAAGTTTCACATTGGATAATATACTGATATCAATATACATACAGGTACATTTATATCACCTTATTTTCAAAATTAATTTATTGCGAAAGCAGGTTTCATCGTATTAATGAGAAACTATACGTTTAAGTTGTCTTACATACATATATATATAAGATCATCATCAAGCTGACAAATACAAATGTTTAATAAATGAAAAATTATTAAAAATAGCGAGATCTATGAATAAGGAAACGTGTTGGAGGAAATTATTAATAAATAATACCTAATTTAAGGGAGGGAAATACACATCTTTCCCCCGCTTCGATAGGAGCATTATTTTAAATACATACACGTGTAACCGAGGAGTAAAGCGCGATTGGAATTAGGTGTACACGTCTTTGGTATTATGTGGAATTCATTAGGTAATGCCCCTTCATCTATTGTCTACTACTTGGAAATGAAAGTGGAAGTGGAAGTAGGTGTACACGATATTAGGTCGCGGTTCACCCCTCGCATGTAACATACTCGATTCCAGGCGTTTACGATTACAGAGAGCATCTTCCTATTCTTTCTTTAATGGTTCTATTACAAGCTTCAGTGGTCCTTGACCTGCTTCAGCATTGTTCTTCAATCTGTGTAAGAGGCCTATTTCGTGAAATCCCTTGAGTTCATAGGCGAAGGGTTGCTTCAGTAACTGATAAATTTTTTACGGAGTGAGATTGTTAGTCTCACATCCAACCTGTTTTAGTCGCCTTCTACGACAAGTAGGGGATACTGTGGACCTATTCTACCCCCTGCCCACAGGGGAAACTGGATTTTTTTGTCTATAGTAACTTTCCTGTGTAAAGTGTTTGCAGAGGTGATTTCTTGTTGCCTTTCTCTAGATGTGTAATACATATGAAAAAAATTGAAACTAGTGATTTTCTTTAATTTGATGGAAATTATACAGGTCTGCAAAAATTATAACTTTTTAACAAGTATACTTTACATATGTGCTGTCTAAATGGGCTTTGTTCCCGGTGACATTAATTAAATAAAAAAAAAAAAAAAGTATGTAAAAATTCAATCACATTACAATTTTTGGTACATTTTAAAATTTTTAATTTTTTCTGACTTTTCAATTAAGAATTTAGTAATTTATTATTTTTATTATTCGTAGAGATAATAAGGAGATATAATTTTAAAAGAATTCTAAAGAAAAGTATTTTAAAATTAAGGGTAGTTTTTGTGGTGTTTCACACAATTGAAAGATTTAAAAAAGTTTTTATAAACCTAAATACATAATATATATAACCTGAAATATATTGAGCTTTATAAAATTTTTTTTAAATCTCTCATTTCTGTGTAACAATTCAAAAATTCCCTTAATTTTAATTTACTTACATTATGTTTCACTTTGAGCCAACAGCTCTTAGTTTAATATAAAAGTATTTTTACATACCAAAATAGGATGAGTCAGCATACTTATACACTATATCTTTACCGTTATTAATTCTTGGTTTGTGATACCCAAAAAAGAAATTTATTTTCGGATTCATCGGCCGAAAATCTAAAAGAATCACATTAGAAAATTCAAATAAATTTTCCATCGCAGACCTGTGTTATTAACATTGTTTTCAACTGGCTCCTATGATCTTCAAAAGAGCTACTTTCGTCAATATCTAAATTTGCCTCACTTTTGAGATTGACTATACGTCTCATACAAACACCCTTTAAAGTCTTTCCATATATCAAAATAATTGACTCTGCTCACTTCTCCGCCGAGTATATACCTTCCCTTGCGAAATAATATCTTATTTAAAGAAGAAGTCTTCTGGTTAGTTATCTATCTGTCATAGAAGAAAATATATATTCTCCGAATAAATATTCCATGATGTTTTATATAAGAGTATAATTTTTTGTGGGTGCACATGGAGAGGGCAGGTGTGTGTACGGTACGGTTGAGATTCCCCCACTGTCGTACTACCAACCCCCCCCCCCACCCCAATGTTTTTGTAAAAAAAAAAAAAGAAAAACGTGAATGCCGGTGAACACGGAAACAGCATCGGAATCGGAGGGGGTTAGTACCTCCCCTTTACCAGTTTTCCAACCAATAGAACTCTAAACAACCACCGTTTTTTTTATTTTTTATTTTATCCCTCTTCCCACTCTTTCAACTTCTTTATTTAAAACTTAAAAGAGAGAGAAGGAGAGAGAGAGAGCAAACCTGACTCTTTAGGGAATTTTTTCCTTCCTCCGCGCGATGTCTATTTGCTTAAGGGAGTTTTATTTTTGCTCTCAGATTTTACAAAAAACCTATGAAAGTGAACAAAATTACAAAAAAGAGAAGAATATGCTGATGTGTTTAGTGCAGATCACATGACTTTCGATTACTCTACATTAATAACAAACCAAAATTAATATATGGTAAAATATTCCACAAAGAGAAACAAAGAGGTTGTCCTGTATGGATATTGACCCCATGAAAAATAATATTTATTTGAATGTAATGGAAGGCAGCCCAGAGGTAGTGAGGAAAGAAAAAATTAACACATATTAAATAAGGTGTAATTTATTGAAATCCTTCCTCCTTTCCTTTCAAACCGACGTTTCGGAGGATTTTCCCTCCTTCTTCAGAGTTTCGAAGGGTCAATGAATGAAACAAATAAAATGTTTCTTTCTCTCCACAGTAGTGTTCAAAAACTTTCTTCATTTTTAACAAAGGCATAGAAAAACAATTAATTAAGAAAAGGAGAGAAAAAAATTGTTTTTCTATGCCTTTGTTAAAAATGAAGAAAGTTTTTGAACACTACTGTGGAGAGAAAGAAACATTTTATTTGTTTCATTCATTGACCCTTTGAAACCCTGAAGAAGGAGGGAAAAATCCTCCGAAACGTCGGTTTGAAAGGAAAGGAGGAAGGATTTCAATAAATTACACCTTATTTAATATGTGTTATTTTTTTCTTTCCTCACTACCTCTGGGCTGCCTTCCATTACATTCAATTAAAGTTTCTACCAGTCCGTCTCTCTCTAGAGAAAATTTCGTTGCAAAAAAAAATAATATTTATAATTAAAAAGACTGATGATGAAGACCAAGTCTTCGAAACTATAGTCTCAAACAAATAAATAATATATATATATATATACAGATATATATAATAATTTTGATATATATGTGTGTATGTTTATTTGCATCAAGCAGAGGACACCCTCTTTGTTTCTCTTTGTAAATCAACAACTCTGCTACTCTCTGCAAAACAAGAACTTTTCAAGTAAAATATTTCATTCGGCGGTAACAGTGAAAAAATTATAAAAGTAAAAGTCAAAGTGGCACCCTGAACATATAGATCATTTTAATTCTTATAAAATGTATACACAACAATGAAGTTCTTATTTTTTTTTGTTTTGGGCTTTTCGGCCTTTCGGTCATAAGCCAATTTACGATACAACTTATTATTTTTTTAAAAATTTGTCACTACCTGTCAGATTTTAGCCGGATGCCTAGGGTCGGATTCGAACACGGGTCCACTTGGTTAGCAAGCTGGCACGCTACCCCTAGCCTAACCCGACTCTTCTTAAAAAAGTTAAAACTTAAAAAAATCTCTGTAGTAGGGATTAGCATCGATGGTCGATGTTTTCATATCGATGGTCGATGATTTCATATCGATGATCGATGTGTCGTCATCATCATCATCGAGTATACAGTCCTAAGACTGGTTTGATGCAACAATCTGTCTCCACTCGACTCTGTCCCCCGCCAGCTGTTTGACCTCTCTAAATGTCTGGCATCCCATATCCCCAATTATTTGGTTAAAATATTCTAATCTGGGTCTTCCCCTTCCCCTTTTCTTTCCCACCTCCCCCTCCAAGATATCCCTAAGCAGTCCCCCATGTCTCAGTGTGTGCCACATCATCTGACCTCTTCTCTTCTTCAGACTCTTCCACGAGGTTCTTTTTTCTGTGTCGTGCATCGATAGAAAATAATCGATGTTTTTTCTACATCGATGTTGCTCCACGACATAGATGTTTATAAATATTTACATTATTTTTTTTTGCATTAATTTTGATAAATTAATAATGAATTGACATAAAAAGTCGGACATTGAGAACTTATTGACAGAATATTGCTTTCAACAAAACATCAATTTTTTTTACATCTATAGTTTTAATGGTAATATTTCAGTTAATTTATGAATTTTCTGAAACCATGATTTTTTTTAATATACATCGATGTTTTCAGGTCGATATTATCGTCACATCGATGGTTACCGCCGATTTTAACATCGATGGTGAACATCGATATTTTAATTATCGATGTTCATCCCTAATCTGTAGTTGTATTTTGGGGGGCTGGGGGGTGGGTAAACAATACCAGAAGTAAAGGAATACTTTTGGTTGATTAATTTAAATCAAAAACTTGCCATGATATTTCGTACTTTAGTTAGATTTTTTAAGAGTTCCATTTAAAAAGTAAAACAAGACGCTATATTAGTGTCGCTACAATGTCTTTCCGTCTGTAACTCGTAAACTATCTACATAAGAAACAAACATGAAATTTTCAAGTTTATACACATTCAAAAATCGGATTAAAATTTTAATGGAATGATTATTTTGGGGAGGGTTGAATTTTTAGTGAAGTCAAAAATAAAAAATATAAACCTATCGGCGTTTAGAAATGGATGAACTTAAAATTATGAATTCGCTCATTTTTGTCTCATCAACGGGAAGTAAGAACAATGTTGATATCTCAAATATTTTGTAAATTATAAGTTATGGAGCTAGCAGTACTTACCTTATCTGACTCGCAGTTGGCTAGCTGATTTAGATATCATGTTTATGACTTTTGAAACCTGAATTCCACAAAAATGGAATTTTCGTCAAAATCTTTCAATCTAGCTTCAAAGACTATCGTCTACTTCGAAATTGAATTATAAAAGTGAAATTTAAATCATAGTACTAGCATTAGGAGATGTTATTCTAAAACTTTTCTAATAAAAAGTAAAAATAGAAAAATGAATGGATTTATTTTTCCAGTTGAAATGTCAAACCAATTCTCTTTAATTTTAATTTTCCACTCATTTATATCATTTCAATGGAATTCCTAATTAAAAGTTTTCAAAGGATAAAACAAAAAAAAATAAACTACACTGAATGACATTTATATAATAACGCAACATTATTAGAGAGAGTTTAAAAAAGAGAGGGGTAGGTAAATTTGGTCAGAGAAATTTACGGATTTAATTCCAAATTTAATGAAGAAAGTTTTACTGGGACAAGAGGTTCTTGAAAAGGTCCCACTTTAAATGAATTATTTATTTGAAAAAACATAAATGATAATCATAAATTTGGTCTAAATCTCTCAACTGGTTCTTAATGTATATTTTTAAAAGTAGGTGTTAAATATTTAAATTGAAATAAAGAGCTTCTGATATAGAATTATGGATAATCCTAATTTAATCTTCCATAACACATAAATAAAAAATCTATCTAATAATTTATTAAAATTCTTCCAGAACTTAAGTGACTTGATTTAAATTTTTCGTTAAATTGAAGGTTGGTTTTGTCACAAATATAATAAAACAATAATTTCAATAACTATTTGAATTATTTAATTGATAACTAGTTATTGAAATTATTGTTTTATTATATTTGTGACAAAACCAACCCTTCAATTTAACGAAAAAACTAATAATTTATATAAAAAAACAATCTTCAAAAATTTTTTGCAATCTCAAACTTTTCTATAGAATTTCTCCCCTAAAAAAAAATAAATAAAAAATAAAAAAAGTTGCTTTATGAATTGTAGATATATAAAACAACACCCAATATTTTGTTGCTTTATATACAATTGATAAAGCAACTTTTTTTGAGGACAAACTCATTGATTTATGGTATCTTATGAATCAACAATTCGGGAAACCCGGGTTCGAGCCTGGCTAGCATATAAAAATTTATACTGGCTAAAACTCGGCTCCCTCACTAACCCTACTAACACTTTACTGATGTGCTGTCTAAATGGGCTTTGATCCCGGTGATAATAAATAAATAAAAAAATAAATAAATAAATAAAATAAAAAAATGAATCATCAACTCTACTACTCTCGACCAACTAAATCTTTTCTAGAAAATACAACCAATATTAAAATAAATCTTACAAATTATTATATTTTTAAAAAATAGGGGCCGTGAAAATTATTTAGGCAACAAGTGGTAAAATGTTGAGGGCCACTATACGATTACGAGGGGGAAACCATGTACTTCTTGGGTACATCCCTTATACAGAATAAAATGCAGCGGAAATCAACTTTTTAACAAATGTATACTTCTAAAACCAATGATATTTTTATTTATTAGTTAGTTTGAATTGTGAGAGTAAATATAATTCACGAGGGAAACTCATGGTAAGTTCGTTCTAATATCTATAAAAATGTTTCTAACTTTTTAATAAGACAAAACACTAGATTTTAGGCTATATAATTTCAAAACTTCCTCAGTGAAAATTCATAAAATCAGAGGGAAAACTTTTGTATATGTAATTGGCTGAAATTTGTCGTTGCTATTTCAAAAAAGGGCGCCTCAATCGCCTCAATTACCCAAATAGAAATTTTGGCCCTTAGATTTAAAACCGAATGCAATAAACATGAAGAAAAATATTTTTCCAGCATGTTTCTCTCTCTTAGGATTCCGATACTCGCGATATCTCAAGAAAGAAAGGTCGAATAAAACTCAATTTATTGCCAAAAATTTCTAATTCTAAAACGAAAATATGAACAAATTTTGAATTTCCGATTAACAATACACAATTGTAGTTAATGAGCTAAATTTTCGCTCGAAATTTGAATCAAAATGCTGCACCTTCACGCCAATTTTCAGTTTTCTAACTCAAACAGTTCGCTGACAAATACAATACCTAAACCATTATTTGCATAAGACGAACCGAGTATTGAAAAAATATCACCCTTTTCTCCATTTTAATCAATATTTAAGTTTGAAAATAAAACAGAATCTGGAGTCCAGAAAGGAAAAGTATAGGGGCTAAAATATGACCTACTTTAAGTCAGAATGGGTATAGCCGTTGCAATCCTATAAAATAAAGTAATTATTTCACGAGAGTGATTTATTGTATGTATATCTAATACGATTTTAACTAAACAAAGGAATCTTTCAGTCTAATTGACCCTCTGACTCTGCAGTCCCTGTAGATGAAAAAACACCCTCCTCTCTGTGCTTTTAATTTAGTTAAGATTCAGGTTAATTGCATTAGCGTTTTCTTAAGGTTAATTTCTCTTTGACCCTTTCGGCCGTTCCTTTATTATCCATCTCATCACTATCTATCCCATTTCCATTATCCCTCCTCTGGTTCTACCCTTTGTCCTGTGGACTTAAGCAAGATGTTCCGAGGGGAGCGCAAAGGGAACGTCTTCAGGTCCATTTGTCTGGTTTTGATATTAGACCTCATGCAAGTCCAAGGGGGAGAGAAATAGAACCCGGTGGTTTGTAAATTTAAATTCCCTGACGACATCAAATAGTGATCACGTGATAGAAACGGGAAGGGTTTTATTATTTCATTCATTAGGTAAACTATCATTAAAACCCTTTAAGGTATATCTTTCACGATTCACGTAGAGCAAGGTAATAAAATTATCGCTGAGATAACTTCTAACGAAATATTTAATTTAAGAACTTTTCGCATTAGAACGTGAAATTGTTAATTTCATTGTAACATTATCTAATGAAATATCAGGATTATTAGCTACTATGTACCTATATTAAATGAGTTCTGAAGCAAATAAAAAGTCGTTGATCCGGTTAGTTGTGTTACTTATGTACCTACTAAAAGTTCATTAAAAAAAAAGTTTTAGAATCTGCTGAACAAAATATGACTCCCAAAAACATTCACAAAACTTAAGTGAAAGTAAAACCAAAAGTGAAAAACAAGAAACGGTAATTTAATCCTCACGGATTTCGAATTTTGTTGATTTTACTATATATTTTTTTCCATCAAACAATTTGATTTGGAATGCTGAAACTGCACAAATGTAATAATACAAACTTGTGTGCCAAATTTGAACTCATTATCTTCAACCGCTCAGATAATGACTAGCTTTTTCTATTGATTTTCTGCAATTTACACGCTTTATATTAGCTTCACCTGTATGTATCTATGTATTTATCTATCTATCAATGTGAATTTTGATTTGTTAAATTCCGCAAACATTTCTCTATAAAAATAATTGTTCACCCAATTTACATGAAATTATATAAAAATAAAAACATTTCATTATTCTGTTAAATTCCGCAAACTTTTCCCTATAAATAATTAATACTAAAAAGTAAAAAAATAAATTATATTAAAAAAAAATAAACTGCAACGGATCGTTGCTAAACTTTATCCAAATTCATTTGAAATATTAATATGTTTGTTCCTTTATTATTAATCAGATATCACTTGCAATTTGTAGTTCATATTGACATTAATTCAAAAATAATTCTCATTTAATAGTTGAGGAATAACCATTCTACATTTGATTTTTGACATTTCGGTTATTATTGTAACCATTGCTGAAGACATGGAGGAATCGACTTAAAATCAAAAAGACTAAATTTTTTTATGGCAAACAACTCAAACTTGAGTTGTTTACCAAAAAAGATTTTAGTCTTTTTGATTTTAAGTCTATTCTTCCAGGTTTTCAGTAGAGGTTGCCATTAATAGTCAAAACATCAAAAATGGAATGCAATAAGGTTATTCCTCTAGTATTAGATAAGAATCGATCGTTATTTTTGATTTTAAGTCGATTCCTCCATGTCTTCAGCAATGGTTACCAATAATAATCGAAACGTCAAAAACCTAATGTAGAATTGTAATTCCTCAAGTATTAGATGAGAATCGATGGCTATTTTTGATTTTAAGTCGATTCCTCCATGTCTTCAGCAATGGTTACCAATAAAAACCGAAACGTCAAAAATCCAATATAGAATGGTTATTCCTCAAGTACTAGATGAGAATCAATCGCTATTTTTGGTTTAAAGTCGATACCTCTATGTCTTCAGCAATGGTTACCAATAAAAACCGAAACGTCAAAAATTCAATATAGAATGGTTATTCCTCAAGTATTTGATGAGACTCAATCGCTATTTTTGGTTTAAAGTCGATTCCTCTATGTCTTCAGAAATGGTGACCAATAAAAACCGAAACGTCAAAAATCCAATATAGAATGGTTATTCCTCAAGTACTAGATGAGAATCAATCGCTATTTTTGGATTAAAGTCGATTCCTCTATGTCTTCAGCAATGGTTACCAATAAAAACCGAAACGTCAAAAATCCAATATAGAATGGTTATTCCTCAAGTATTTGATGAGAATCAATCGCTATTTTTGGTTTAAAGTCGATTCCTCTATGTCTTCAGCAATGGTCACCAATAAAAACCGAAACGTCAAAAATCCAATATAGAATGGTTATTCCTCAAGTATTTGATGAGAATCAATCGCTATTTTTGGTTTAAAGTCGATTCCTCTATCTCTTCAGCAATGGTCACCAATAAAAACCGAAACGTCAAAAATCCAATATAGAATGGTTATTCCTCAAGTATTTGATGAGAATCAATCGCTATTTTTGGTTTAAAGTCGATTCCTCTATGTCTTCAGCAATGGTCACCAATAAAAACCGAAACGTCAAAAATCCAATATAGAATGGTTATTCCTCAAGTATTTGATGAGAATCAATCGCTATTTTTGGTTTAAAGTCGATTCCTCTATCTCTTCAGCAATGGTCACCAATAAAAACCGAAACGTCAAAAATCCAATATAGAATGGTTATTCCTCAAGTATTTGATGAGAATCAATCGCTATTTTTGGTTTAAAGTCGATTCCTCTATCTCTTCAGCAATGGTCACCAATAAAAACCGAAACGTCAAAAATCCAATATAGAATGGTTATTCCTCAAGTATTTGATGAGAATCAATCGCTATTTTTGGTTTAAAGTCGATTCCTCTATCTCTTCAGCAATGGTCACCAATAAAAACCGAAACGTCAAAAATCCAATATAGAATGGTTATTCCTCAAGTATTTGATGAGAATCAATCGCTATTTTTGGTTTAAAGTCGATTCCTCTATGTCTTCAGCAATGGTCACCAATAAAAACCGAAACGTCAAAAATCCAATATAGAATGGTTATTCCTCAAGTATTTGATGAGAATCAATCGCTATTTTTGGTTTAAAGTCGATTCCTCTATGTCTTCTGCAAAGGTAAGGGATAAGAAAACAACGCAGTTGCTATGGTTACTTATAAAATTTCCTCCCAAATTTTTAGCATTTCACAGGGAGAAGCCTATCCATTCTTATTTAAGCAAGGCTAAATGAGCTATATTCAAAGGTTCAAATGAATAAATTTTAAAGAATTTAAAAAATTAAAAAAGTACTCTCTTACTCTAGAGTAAAAGTACTTTAAAATATAATTTTACTAAAAACTTTATTTATCCTTTTTTGTGGTCCCCAAGGTACTTAATTAGGATATTAAATTTCATCAAAATTGGTTAAGTCATTTTCAAGATATTTAGAAAAAACTAAAAAAGTACTGAAATAAAGTACTAATGTTTGTGGGTCGATATGTACCAAAAACTAATCAGCGCTTCATTTTGTTAAACTAATGGTAGGTTTTCAATTTCATTTCAATCGGTGCAACGGTGTGGAAAAAATCGTGGGCCAAAAAAACGATAACATCCATCCATACATACATCCATCCATACATCCATACGCACGCACTAAATGAAAAAATCGCCCTTTTTGGCCTCTCGACGAGACCCCATGTAATTTTTGGCAAAACCGTCACGTGCTAAAATTCAACCTAATTGAATACTACAATTTGTGACTTTAATTGAGTCCATGGGTTCCGTAGTCTTTACCTGAGGACCCTTTGAAGCCACGCTTGCCCCGAGAGCGATTACAATACTTTACCCATGCTTTGCATTGGATAAAGTAAAAAAACACGCTTCTAAAAAGTACAAAATAATGTAATAAGATTATTTTTTAGTTTTTACAAGCGTGTTTTTTAGTTTCTTTTTAAATATTCATGTGGAGGTTTTGAAACATAAAATTTACATTTTGGAAAAACAAATATTTTGGCACCAGAACAAACTATTTGAGATTATATAAAAAATTATGTTTCTACAAATAAATAAGAAAAAATTAAATGTTTTTAAGTCAGTCAGTTCAATATAACGGCAGCCAGGTGCGCTTTGTTGATCACCCTATCGAGTAAAATATACTTTTTTAATGATAAATAAATTTACTGTATTATTTTCTTCCTCGAGTTTATCTAATAATAAAAATGGTATAGGGCAATTATATTCAATTATTTTCCATGAAAATTATATTACAATTTTAATTGTATGATTATTTTGGAGAGGGTCAAATTTATATGTGGTCGAAACAATTTTTAATGTAAGGATCCCTTCAAAGATCTCCTTATGTAGAATTAAGCGGAGTTTTTTTTTTATTTTTTTATTTTGTTAATTTAATTCACTTTAAAATCACAGTGAAGGAGGGCGTTCAAATACGTTTGCAACTACGAAGATTTTGAAAAAATGAACATAAAAATTATGAAATAAAATTCTACAAATACCTACATGCGTTCTCGTATTATCAATGAAAAATAAGAAATAATTTGATGTCTCAACCATTTTTGAATATATAAAGTACGGAACTCTTAGTATGCGAGGTAACGCAATAATAATGTATAATAAGCTGACGTGTTCTGATGTGGCCATCCACTTGACTTTACCATACAACCTGGCCCCTCACTTATATTTAATATTTAATAAAATTATTTATAATCATGTAGGGGGGGTTAGTTTTTGCATTTTTAGACTCCTGGGACCCACTGATTATGTATACAAAATTTGGTTGAGTTTGGTAAATGGCAAAGATTTTCATTTTTTGACCCCCCCCCCCCCTCTTCCATTTCGGGCGGTTAGTTTTTACATTTTTAGACTTCTTGGGTCCCACTGATTATGTATACAAAATTTGATTTAGTTTGGTAAATGACCAAGATTTTAATTTTTTGACCCCCCCCCATTTTGGGCGGTTAGATTTTGCATTTTTAGACTTTAGGGTCCACTGATTATGTATACAAAATTTGGTTGAGTTTGCTCAAACGACCTAGATTTTTAATTTTTAACCCCCCCTCGACCCCACTTAATTTTGGGTCGATATGCACCAAAATTTAATCAGCTCTTATTCTCAATGGACCAAAACTACGTGTGAAATTTGGTTTCGATATTCACACTAGTTTTTGAGCTAGCTCGTCCACAAATTTGGTAACGCACAGACTAACTAACTAACAGACATTTTAACAAAACAATTATTATCTCGAAAAATATAATTTTTTTGATGTTCACTTATTAGAGCTTTTTTGTAGACCTAAAAGCCATGGTTTCGCTCAATTTTTTTTAATAGAAATAGTTTCAGTCGTTTTTTAGATATTTTGAAAAAAAGAAGGAAAAATCTCATGCACGATTACAATACTTGACCATACCCTTTATGGTAAAGTAAAAATGCAAGTATCTTTATAAATTAAGAGATTGAGTACTTACCAAAAAGAGTTGATTTTTCTCCCTAATCGAATCTTTGGATGAAGACAATAAATACCAGAAGCCACGCCTAAAATCAAATTCTAAAATTAATAATATCACTTTTAATTTAACTATTTTTACTTTGCCATAAGAAGTATGGTGAACTATTGTAATCGTGTATAAAAAATAGGTTTTTTTCATATTATCGAAATAACTTAAAATTGACTAAAAATATTTTGACAAAAACAATTGAGCGAATTCACGGCTTTTTGGTCTACAATAAAACCTCATATAGAACACCGAACAATTTTTATTTTAAATTATTTTGTCAAAGTGTCTGTTCCCTGTTCGTAGTTAAATTTTGTTTAGGCTCTTCTTCAAAAATAAATGAAGGTATCAAAACGAAATTTTATATATAATTTCTGTGGAGATTAATGTCTAATTAGATTTAGGTTGAAATCAGACCAAAAATTACAAAGGAAGGGGGGGGGGATAAAAATGTGAACCTTTTTTTCCGATTTGGACCAAATGATACAGTCTCCTTAATACACTCGTTAGCTACACTTTAAGGCCTTAGGGAAAAATCACCTTTAAAATGGGGTGGAGGGGGCAGGTGTTTGGTAAAGTCATATCACATATTTTGATAATAAGCTGCAAGCGAATTTGAGACCCCGTGTATTCTAACAGCCTAACACCCTCTATTTACCTCAGTGCACGGAGCTTCCTTCGTTGAGCCTTTTAAACTCTGAAGAAGGAGGGACGATCCTCCCAATTTCAAGAGAATGAAAATGACTTTCTCATAAATTATTTTATTCAGAAGTTGTAGTTTTTATCCTTTGGCTGCCTTTGCATTAATTCAACAGTGAGTTCTACTATTCGGTTTTCAAATAGAAAATAATCTAATGGGTTTTAAAATTAAAAAAAAATAAGCTGACGTGTTCGGATGTGGCCATCCACTTGACTTTACCATACAACCTGGCCTCTCACTTATATTTAATATTAAATATCATTATTTATAATCATGTAGAAGAGGGGGTTAGTTTTTCCATTTTTAGATTCCTGGGGGCCCACTGATTATGTATACAAAATTTGGTTGATTTAGGTACAAGAGCCTAGATTTTCATTTTTTGATCCTACACCCCCCCCCCCATTTTGGGCGGTTAGTTTTTGCATTTTTAGACTTCTTGGGTCCCACTGATTATGTATACAAAATTTGGTTGAGTTTGGTCAAATGGCCTAGATTTTTAATTTTTAACCCCCCCCCTCCACCCCTTAATTTTGTGTCGATATGCACCAAAATCTAATCAGCTCTTAATCTCAATGGGACAAAACTACGTGTGAAATTTGGTTTCGATATTCACACTAGTTTTTGAGCTAGCTCGTCCACAAAAATTTGGTAACGCACAGAGTAACAGACAACCAGACAACCAGACAGACTAACTAACAGACATTTTGACAAAACAATTATTATCTCGAAAAATATTATTTTTTCGATGTTCACTTATTAGGGCTTTTTTGTAGAGCGAGATGCTATGCAATTTTTGAATCAAAATAGTTTCAGCCGTTTTTTAGATATTTTGAAAAAAAAAGGAAAAAACACTTTTTTCATGCACGATTACAATACTTGACCCTGTATGGTAAAGTAACAAACTGCAAAGGATCGTTGCTGAACTTTATCCAAAGTCATTTTAAATATTAATATGTTTATTCCTTTATTATTAATCAGATATCACTTGCTATTTGTGGTCCATGTTGACTTAAATTCATGATCGATTCTCATCTAATAATACTCGAGGAATAAAAATTCTACATTGGATTTTAGACGTTTCGGTTATTATTGGTAACAATTACTGAAGACATGGAGGAATCGACTTAAAATCAAAAATAGCCATCGATTCTGATCTAATTCTTGAGTAATAACAATTCTATATTGGATTTTTGACGTTTCGATTGTTATTGGTAACCATTGCTGAAGACATGGAGGAATTGACTTAAAATAAAAAATAACACTCGATTCTTATCTAATACTAGAGGAATAACCTTATTGCATTCCATTTTTGATATTTTGACTATTAATGGCAACCTCTATTGAAAACGTTGAAAAATCGACTTAAAATGAAAAAGACTAAATTCTTTTATGGTAAACAACTCAAGCTTTAGTCAAAAAACAATCAAATTAATGTTACCCGAAGATGAAACCTTGCCAGATAGAATTGTCAACCCAAAAATCCTGTAACCCGTGATTTCCATCGAAATCGTACAGGAATAAAGTACTTTAAAATGTAATTTTACAAAAAAACTTTATATAACCTGTTTGTGGTATCCACTACCCACTCAAGGTACCTAAATATAATATTAAATATTATATCAAATTGAATAAGCTATTTTCAAAATATTTAGAAAAAATTAAATTAAAAAATAAAAGTCGTAACAAATGGGGTTTATTTTTAATTTTCCTCCTTAAGTACCCTTAGTACTTGGTCTTTTCTAATTAAAATCCAAGATGTTAGCAAACTTATTGAATGGTGATGGGATGGATGAGGAACCATAAATTATCTACAGAGAGTAATCTTCAAGAGAGAGGCTGAGATGGAAATCAACAGAAAGACTTGTTCAGTGCGTGTCTTGATCAATTATTTTTCAGATCCATGAACTTGTAGTAGGTATCCATCTCTATGTCTGTGCTTGTGTATGTATCGGGCGTGCGAAACATTTCGGTAAATGACCTGCCCGGGCGACGATTTATAACACTCAGAGGGAAATCAATAGTCGAATAGATATTAACATTTGGAGATTTTTTTCTTTTTTTTTTTTACCCAATGTAATAAGTCATGTAGCGAGCGGTCCGTTATGAATGCCTAATGTGAAAAAACCAACATGGGTCTCGCATTAGGAGAGTAGAGGATGCTAATTAAATAGAAATACATGGCGAACCGAAACAGCCCGGCTCGGTTTTCAATTCCAAACCGATATATTGATGCTCCTATAAATAATCTCGACGGCAAAAAAATACCATTTCATAATTAGTGGACAATATAAATTAATACATGCACCAATGGCTTCCATTCGAAAAAGAAATCAACATAATTTAAGAATTTTATTTAATTTCATTTTCATCCATGTAATTTGGTATAGTCTGTATACCAACTCTTATTGGACAATAATATTTTTGAAATTGAAGGTTAAATTTTTATTTAAATCACACATAATTAATAATAGCTATTTATTGAACTCAATAACAAAATATGACACTTCCACCAACTTATTCTGCTTTGGTTCAAATTTGATAATTTATTGGCAAATTGCATATGATTTAATAAAAAATATTAATTAAAAATGAGTTAAAATATGTATATTATTAACACGCTTTTGTTAGTTTCACCTGTATTTTTGTTTGTTTGTTTGTATGTTTGTATGTATGTAACTGACTCGTTTGGACTCAATTTTGCCCCACTTTAAGCGATCAGATTTACTTTAAACGTTGTAGACTTATCAACGACCGACAACAATACAATATTTTGATAAGCTTATCCCATTATCCTGATTAGGATCGCCAGGATTATTTTATTATATATGTAAATTTGAAATCTCAAAATAGTTGGCGCATGATTTGAATATGTTTTCTATCGAGATGCAACTGTTAACACATCTGTACATATTAAAGACGGTTTTATAGCAAATCGAACTAAAAAGTGAAAAATAAAATATAGTTTAAAAAAACTAAAAAAACACACTTTAATAGCAAATCGAACTAAAAATCAGAAAATAACTTTTAATTTATATTTTATTCAACTGTTATAAAAAGTATACTAACTCAATATGTATCAATAATTTTCAAAAATTCTAAAATAAAAATAAAGTTATGAAAAGAAAATTAATTTCATTGTAAAAAAGTATGGGGTGCTCGATATTGATTGTTGTAAATATATAATTAGTAGTTATTTATAAACGTAGAGTTAATATAGAAATATCATAAAAAGCACCCCCACGCTTTTTTTACAATGAAATTAATTTTCTTTTCATAACTTTATCTTTATTTTAGAATTTTTGAAAATTATATTATATTATATTATATTATTTGAATAAAATATAAATTAAAAGTTATTTTCTGATTTTTAGTTTGATTTGCTATTAAAGCGTGTTTTTTTAGTTTTTTTAAATTATTTTTTTTAAGTGAATTTATATTAACTAATATTGCAATTGGAAAAAGATTATGGAAATTAAAATTAATAAAAATCAAATAAAACCTAATAGATAACTTAATTAAGTATTATTAATCGCATCAATGATAACAAATAATTACTTATTTTGACTTTGAAACTTAACTCCAAACACACGGACTTCGCTTATCAACACCTGTATTTTTTTTTTATAATGATATTGATACAAGAAGAAGTTGCACAAAAATGGTACAACCTCTATAGTGGAAACAATCCGTCAAACACTAAAATTAAATTGAAAGTTTTTGCCGAGAGTAGCAGAATTTTTATATATTGAAGGAGACAATAAAAAGAGTGTGTCATTGTAATAGACTGATGAAGAGGGCAAAGCCCTCAGAACTATAGTCTCATTATAAATAAATAAAATTTATAATTCCAGCAGAAGACACACTCTTTTATTGTCTCCTTCAAAACACTAAAATGTTTATTTATTATTATTATTTTTTTTATTTTAGAAGGTTTCGACTCATATTAAATGCTCATGATATAAAATTATTAACTCAATTTCTAATTTTCTAATTCCAATTAAATAAACTACGACCTTCGCTTAACTTCATCCATGTTTAATTATAAGTCTCAAAATCTATTTCTCGATCAAATGGAATGCTTCCACTTATTGTGTAAAACAAAGATAAAATTTTATAGTAGTTGATGATCGACGTTAACCAAACGCAATCCCGATTCTTTTCTATAAATGCAAAAAACCATGATAGATTGGACTCGTTCATTCCGGCTCTTGATGGATTTTGCCTCATTAAAATGATCGCAAAACTTTCATCTATTTCTAAAGCTACGTAGGCAAACAAATTCCACTCTTTCTCTGAACATTTAATTAATTTTTAAATCCTTTTCACAAAATATCCCCGTAGGAAGTAGGATGATAAAAATTCTTCCTAGTCATAATATTTCTCATCAGTTCATATTTCAGTCGCTTTTTCTGGTCAAGATCCGGCCATTCTATAAATTCCCTCGCCAATTGATAATCCACTCTTTCATTCTCAAGTTTCTCTTTCAATGTCGGGTCAATATTAAAGACGATATGTTTTCCAGATACGTGACCGATGGCCTCTATTTTCACCACCACCCCACATACTCATATGTACACATACACATACCCGTTTCTACGACCACCAATCTAAATGCCCATTTCGTTTTATTATTGATTCATGTGTCGAGACTTGCCCGCAAATTTTTTACCCGGAAAAAAAGAGAGAAATCGAGGGGGAGGGGGGGGGGTGGAGGACACGGAAACCAACTTGGAACTTTCTTTAAAGGATTCGTTATACCCTTGCTCTCCTCCTCTGCTTCATCTCTCATACTTGAAAAAAATAAAATGATTTTATTGGAATTTTTTGACAATAGATTTATTATCCGGTAGAGATAAACAGGTTTCAAAAAAAAAAAAAAAAAAAAAACGCGTTGAGATATAAAGCTACTTAGAAGTTAAAGGGCTTTTGATATAGGGAAAAGAGCGAGAAAGAAAACTTCAATAAATAGCATAAAAAGAAAAAAAGAATATATATTGAGGAAATTGAGAAAACTAATTTATACAATTTTTACGTCAAATCTATTGTAAAAAAAATCACAATGTTATTTGTTCAATTTACAAAAGATTGATTTACTTTTCAAGTTTTAAACGCCTGGATGACAAAATGTTTATTATAATTTTATTGAAAATATTTACTTTGTAATTAATTAAAGCAGAACGGGACTCAAAACTACTAAGTCCAAGTACAATTGAGTCTTTAGAAATTTCCACATCGTTAAACAAAAATCTACAGTCAATGCATGAGTTGCAAGCTTAAATAATCAATTAGTCCTCTGATTCATCTCGTCAGAACAAAAGCCATGGTAGATTCTACAAATTATATATATAAGTGAAAGTGAAAACGTTAAGAGCGAAGACGGTCTAAATCTAAATAAGGCTAAATTTCAAATTAATTTGATAGCTTCTATTATAAACATTGTAAAAATAATATTTTAAGAGATGTTAAATATTATATTAGGTACTTACGTATTAACGCCACCGCAGCTACAGATTTGGCGGTTTTTAAATTTCGTCAATCTACACCTAAAATTTTTGAGATAAATCATAAAATATAATAAATCACTTCCCCTCTGTCAAAAAACAACTTGAATATGTTCGGTTTATGATCTCGGTTTGATTAGATAAAAGATGCGCTCACAAACAAAACTTGCAAACAACTTGAATAGATTCGGTTTATGATCTCGGTATGATTAGATAAAAAATGCGCTCACAAACAAACCTTGCAAACAAATTGAATAGGTTCGGTTTATGATCTCGGTTCGATTAGATAAAAAATGCGTTCCCAAACAAACCTTGCAGTGGCGTTAATGTACCCGCATTTTTTATCTAATCAAACCGAGATCATAAACCGAACCTATTCAAGTTGTTTGCAAGGTTTGTTTGGGAACGCATTTTTTATCTAATCAAACCGAGATCATAAACCGAGCCTATTCAAGTTGTTTTTTGACAGAGGAGAACTGATTTATTCTATTTTTTGATTTATTTCCAAAATTTTAGGTGTAGATTGGCGAAATTTAAAATCCGCCGAAACTGTAGCTGCGGTGGCGTTAATACGTAAGTACCTATATTAGGAAACAACAAATATTTCCGTTCCGATTTCAACAAAAATTTAATTAACTCATATTATGTTTATATAAATCGACAAAATTTGAAATTTTCTTATGATACTTATATATTGATATTTGAACTAGAGTGCGCAATGATTTTATTAACGAGCTTTTGATAAAATAAGTAATTTTTCTTAAAATATCACTTTTAGAGTTCGGTTTAAAAAGTAAAACGGAAGCCTTTTAGTCACCGTAATATATGTCTATCTGACCGCCGTCAGGGCATTTTAGCTCGTAAACTAAAAAATATAAATATTTGAAATTTCTAAGTCATTTTCTCTCATATCAAAAAAAAAGTATTATTTGAGTTATTTTGAGGAAGGTCGAATTTCATGAAGAGAAAAAAATTAAAATTTTTTTTATCTATGGTGTAAGATATTCCTGTAAGTCTCTTTTCAGTAGAAATGTGATTAATTTAAATTTTTTTGCCTCGCGTACTTAGTTAGCTACTGCCTTGATGACGATCTTGAAGTGGGAGGTCTCAAGTTCAGGAAGAATAAAAATTTGACCGACTAAAATCCGAGATATCCATGATATGAACTATCATACTACAAAGGAACTGGCTAAATGGACTATACACTATACTATCCAAGGCCAAACCAAATTAAAAATGAGCTTTTGAGAGAGATCCAAATTGGCAATTTTTAGGTGATTTTTGTACCTGACGGCGTTTAGAACAGGCTTGAATTGAATTATGAAAAATTCTCATCAACGCCAAATAAGAACACATTTGATATCACATGTAAAAAGTTTAAATAATGTATTTGTTTCATTTTTTTTCTTTTCATATTTATATTAAATTTGCTAAATAAATACATTTTGTTCAAAAATACAATCCTTGACCATACCCTTACAATATATCCAATGATATATTGTAATAAGAAGTTGCAAAGGGAGGCAGATTAGAGAAAAAGAAGGATAAAATTAGTATTTGTTCAATTATAGTTAATTATAGATTTCATTAAAAATAAATTGTAAAAGAGAAAGAAAGGTAACTTAATGTAATTTTTGATAGAATTGATGTTTGAATTCGAGCAGAGAGGGGAATGCAGTACGGACGGGGTGAACCTCTAGGAATTATTTATGTATTATCCTTTTGAAATAAAAAAACAAATAGTGATATGAAGAGTTTGAAAACCGCCGCTTGAAGGAAACAGGAGAAGTTAAGAGGAGAAATACTGACGGTGGGGGACCGCTCGGACAGTCGTTGATGACACCTCTAGAGACACACATCATTACAACAACCAGGAGAGTCCTTGAACACACCTCTAGATATACATATAAAAGAACCAGGACAGTCTTGGATGATAAATCATCATAGTACATCTCACGAGGAGCTCTTTAAAGAAATAAGAGTCCTTGATCAGATCTCACTAGATACCAAGAAGACAACTGAGGAAACTGTTGAAGATCACCATTTCTCTATTTTTCAAGTCCACAATACAACTCCTAGGTGGTGATTCAGGAGACACCTCTCTAAATATACGTCCAGCACAAATATCAATAGGATTGTCATCGATAACATATATCGATACACACATTTATCGAGGACGCCTATCTCAGTCCTGCAGCCGTCATCACCAAGGTCGCTATCAAAGGGACAGGTCATCACGAGAGGAATTCTTGCAATCCAGCAAATCGCAAGTCAGGGTCCTACCGCCAACACTACCAAGAGTATAATCACCATCTTGTATTTTCTCTATAACAACTATATATATCTGCTGATTTCAAGCAGCGGTTGAATAAATTCGCATTATCAATAATACATAATTACAACATGATCTCTATTATTATTGAGAATTAATAATTCCTGCTTGCCAATCCAATTTCCTTTGTTCCCTTTTTATTATAATTTTTAAATAAGCAATTTCAGTAATCCATTTTTTTATATTTTTTTATTTCATAGTAAACAATTAATAGTAAAGTCAGTAGATATAATTTCAGAAAATAAGCACCAAGAGAGTTAACCCTGAGATTACACCCACCAAAAATCAATAAAATACCCCTCCAACAATTAGATTTTCATAAAACCCACTGAATGGTGGAGGTCAATGGGATTGAATAGGCGTGCAATGCAGAGCAGATACTAGAATAACTCTCTCTCGGTGCTTAATTTCAAAAAAATAATATTTTAATTTTCCCATATAAAATAAATTCAACCCGTTTTCAATAATAATAGAGGTGTAAGGGGGAGATTCATTTTCCGTTTGTGTTTTTCTCTCTTTCTGTGCGAATTTAATAGTTTACATTTTTTTCTTTTTTCTAGATTATATAATTTATATCCTTCTACCTGATTTACTAATTCGTGTCTTTTGCAATTTCTTAAAATGAACGGAGGAAAAATTAATACAGCGAGCGAGCGAACCTTGGCCAGTGATCGACAAGCTGACTCTGGGATCTGCCAGAAACCAACAGAAACAAATCACCTACGAACAAACCAGTGGGATCAAAATGTAAGTACCGACTTATACCATGCCCTCCCACAAGCCAAAATTCAAAATTTAGAAAATATGATAAGGCAATGTATGAGTGATATAAAAAGTAGCTATAAGCAATTGAGAAGCGATATAAGTGTTATAAGAGTTGAAGCCAAATTTCAAAATTTAGAAAATATGATATGGCAATGTAAGAGTGATATAAAAAGTAGCTATAAGCAATTGAGAAGCGATATAAATGTTATAAGAGGTGAAGCCAAATTTCAAAATTTAGAAAATATGATATGGCAATGTAAGAGTGATATAAAAAGTAGCTATAAGCAATTGAGAAGTGATATAAGTGTTATAGGAGGTGATCTGAGTAATGTGAGTAGTCGAATAGACGATTCAAGTAATAGATGTGCTTCCATAGATAATAATATAGACAGATGGTCGCAAGCAACAAAGTCCAATGATAAAACAATGGAATTGAACAGTAAAACAACACAAAAAGCGCAACCATTAAAAATTAATATAAATCCTATTAACGAACCAATAGTAAATTTAGAAGCAGTGATTATCACACAACCCCCTGTAGAAATTCACACATCAATAATCTGCCAACAAACAATTAAAAGTCCGCCCCCAATTCCCTTAGTAAAAATTAATATCAATCCCCCACATAAAATCAAACCCATAATAGCAATTTCACTAGGTTTGAATATTAAATATAAAATCTATTTCATATTGTTTTCATTTTTCAAAAATTTATATCTCACATTGTATATAGATTATGTAACCGATATAATTCAGAACGAATTTCATCCGAGCCATACGGCCCTGGAGAGACTCAACAATGCCTCCAGGAATCCTAGATAAAATAACAAGAAAATATTTTTATGGCCCCACTTGAAACCGCAAGACACTGCTTTCAAATGACATGCTAAAAGAAAAATGAAAATAATAAAAAAAATATTCAAACCAGTATTAATTTAAAATTTCCCCATACATAACAATTAAATTAATTATTTAATTATTTTTTTTCATTGTTGCTATTGTTTAATCATTAAATCACACCTTGTCGCTTGTGTTGTTTATAGCTTACAAATTCATCAAATCAATCAATTTCGCTCGCGTTTTAAAAAATCGCTAATTTAAAATGAACATCTCAGTATACATGAATCATTATTATTATTTTATTAATTTCAAAGTAAATAATTTAAAATTATATATAAATTGCTATATTTTAATAATAATCCATTCGAGTAAATATAATTTTAATAAATTATAATATCAATTTTTCTATTTTAGATTATATATATGAATTTATATTATTTATACCTTTAAAATCTCAAGTTCATAGTACAAAAATAATAAATTGTCATGTTTACATTTTTTTAAATCCCAGTTAATATATTATAAAATCATTTAAAAATTAGTCGAAACTATTAATAAACTCATATGCACCTTTCGATAAGCCTAGTTCAAGTACACATTTATAATGCAAATCTCATTTTCATATTTTCAAATCAATGACTCACCTTTTAAATAAAATAAATAAAATAAATATTAATTAAAATTTTTAAATGTGAATTTCTATAATCTGTTAAACGTTTCGTATTATAAATTTTTCATATTTCAAACTGAAGAATAATTTCAAAATAAATATTCTAAATAGGGGTACATCTCGCATGATTGTCCATGTCTGTTTGTTTATAAATAAATAAAATCAGCTGATATCTTCCATATGTAGGTCACTAGATAAAAAATAATAATTCTCCTT
The DNA here is from genome assembly GCA_024734495.1 of Forficula auricularia. Classification (NCBI taxonomy): domain Eukaryota; kingdom Metazoa; phylum Arthropoda; class Insecta; order Dermaptera; family Forficulidae; genus Forficula; species Forficula auricularia. The sequence continues at coordinate 29,786,459 of JALMQS010000128.1, read as the reverse complement.
TTATATAATTTCAAATATTTTTGCTAATCAATTCAATTTAAACCTTTAAAGAAATAATCATTACAATTTTATTAATAAATAAATTTTAACTTTAAAATATAATTTTCCCTTCAAATAATTTAAATAGCTGATTTTATTACATAATAAACAGATGCAATTCGAGTATTGTCTCTCATAAAGAAATCACTCTAATAATGCATTTCAAAATCAATTACTATTGACGACCTCAAATTTCAATCAATTGTATTAAAGGTGCTTAGATAATAATCTCATATATTGCACTAGTCATATCTGCTAAATAATTTAAAATAAATAAATCCCTCCTTATAAATTTAAACTCATGTGTCCTTTGCTAAAATCTCCAAATAAAATTAAATTTTCAAATAAAAATCTAACGTAAAGTCCAACTATAATTAAAAATACATTTATAAAACCCCTTCAAATTTCTTCTGCCCAATTTGCATAAATAAATAAATAAAATATAATCCCCAATTGTCCTTTGTAATAAACGATGTATTCGTTTAACTAAACAGTCGATAATATCCTTGGTTTGTTCGCAGGTAATATGTCTAAGATTGTTTTAATAAATGATAATAAAAATTGTGGAATCCCATAAACCCCAAATACAGGTCTGTAAGAATCGAATGTAATCGCCCGCCGTAGCGAGGTTAATAGATTACATAGTCGATCATGGACCACCGCACCCCCTTGTAATATATACCCCGAATGTGATTCCAGAGTCAAAGGTCAAGAATTAAAAATAATTAAAGCTAAAAAAAGGCGAACTGAACGGAGGGTCGCTGGGCGCTGTAGGTTGAATAAATTCATGGTTATGCTCAATAATAAAAAAAAAAAATACATGATCTTACGATTATATATTTTTTTCACAGAAGAACGGGCATACAATATATCCAATGATATATTGTAATAAGAAGTTGCAAAGGGAGGCAGATTAGAGAAAAAGAAGGATAAAATTAGTATTTGTTCAATTATAGTTAATTATAGATTTCATTAAAAATAAATTGTAAAAGAGAAAGAAAGGTAACTTAATGTAATTTTTGATAGAATTGATGTTTGAATTCGAGCAGAGAGGGGAATGCAATGCGGACGGGATGAACCTCTAGGAATTATTTATGTATTATCCTTTTGAAATAAAAAAAACAAATAGTGATATGAAGAGTTTGAAAACCGCCGCTTGAAGGAAACAGGAGAAGTTAAGAGGAGAAATACTGACGGTGGGGGACCGCTCGGACAGTCGTTGATGACACCTCTAGAGACACACATCATTACAACAACCAGGAGAGTCCTTGAACACACCTCTAGATATACATATAAAAGAACCAGGACAGTCTTGGATGATAAATCATCATAGTACATCTCACGAGGAGCTCTTTAAAGAAATAAGAGTCCTTGATCAGATCTCACTAGATACCAAGAAGACAACTGAGGAAACTGTTGAAGATCACCATTTCTCTATTTTTCAAGTCCACAATACAACTCCTAGGTGGTGATTCAGGAGACACCTCTCTAAATATACGTCCAGCACAAATATCAATAGGATTGTCATCGATAACATATATCGATACACACATTTATCGAGGACGCCTATCTCAGTCCTGCAGCCGTCATCACCAAGGTCGCTATCAAAGGGACAGGTCATCACGAGAGGAATTCTTGCAATCCAGCAAATCGCAAGTCAGGGTCCTACCGCCAACACTACCAAGAGTATAATCACCATCTTGTATTTTCTCTATAACAACTATATATATCTGCTGATTTCAAGCAGCGGTTGAATAAATTCGCATTATCAATAATACATAATTACAACATGATCTCTATTATTATTGAGAATTAATAATTCCTGCTTGCCAATCCAATTTCCTTTGTTCCCTTTTTATTATAATTTTTTAAATAAGCAATTTCAGTAATCCATTTTTTTTATATTTTTTTATTTCATAGTAAACAATTAATAGTAAAGTCAGTAGATATAATTTCAGAAAATAAGCACCAAGAGAGTTAACCCTGAGTTTACACCCGCCAACCAAATAAATTCAAAAAAGAACAATCAAAACATCATTAAACCTATTAAACCCTGTTTGGTAAAAAAAAATCTCAAAGTAAACTGATGTGCAATATTATTGCATCACTGCTAAATAAAATGAAAACTGATCTAAATTCGTTTTAACATTGAAAATTATTTAATTCATTTGAAATACATGTTGCAATATATTTAAGAGTTTTTGTGTTATTAATTTGTATATTTGTTATAAAAAAAATGGAGAAATAGAAATTCAATACAACACAGTTGGATTTATAAAAAAAATATTAATAGCGATGCGATAATTTTGCACATCAGTTTATTTTGGGAGTTATAAGTAAGGAGTACGCGATTCTACTCGCACTTGGCAAGCTTATTTTTTGATATATTTGACCCTATAAAATATTTTTGTGAATAATTTCGTTTTTTTTTGTTTTTTTTTTTCATAATAGTTGTAGCCGTTTTTTAAATACTTCAAGAAAACGAAGTAAAAACAAATTTTTTTGTATGATTACAATATCATGCTCCATACTCAATATGGAAAAGTAATAAATTATATTTAAAAAAAAAAACTAAAAATCATGCTTCTAAAAAGTACAAAATAATGTAATACTTAATCAAAAAGTGTGGGGCCCAGAAACTGTTAATTAATTTCGACAAAGTGTTCCACGCTTTTTGATTAAGTTTTAGATTATTTTGTACTTTTTAGAAGCATGTTTTTTTAGTTTTTGAAAATATAATTTATTTTTATAGAGAAAAGTTTGCGGATTTTAACATAATGAAATGTGAAAGATTTCAATTTGCCGATGGTAATATATATATTCAAATTTTCTTAGAAAATCATAAGATGGTGTCATCTATTAAATCCGGTGGAATGGAATATTTTTAATTATATGTCAGAAGGGTTGTTCCCCCCCCCCTCGGGAATCGAACCAGAGTGCCAGTAACAGCAATCCGGGCTATCTGGCTCACGTGCGAGGTGCGAAACTCTCTGACATATGTAAACGCGTTAAATATTTTACTCAAAGATTGTTATCTTAATTTGTAAAATTTCGCGATTTAGTGATTCTAAATTTAAACATATAGTCATGCCATATAATTTAAATAAAGGTCGTTGAATTTTAAAGAGATTCAAAATTCGAAGGGCAATGGAATGTCTTTTCCTAATTGAATATGAAAGATTTCCTGGATTGCTGTTACTAGCACTCTGGTTCGATTCAGGAGGGGTGAAAAACAACCCTTCTGACATATAATTAAAAATATTACATTCCTTTGGATTTAATAGATGACACCATCTTATCATTTTCTAGAAATGAATTGTATTAATTTTTATTATTTTTATATAATTTCATTTAAATTGAGTAGGTGAACAATTATTTTTATAGAGAAATGTTTGCGGAATTTAACAGAACAAAAGTCACAATGATACATAGATAGATAGATACAAGTAAAGCTAATATAAAGCATGTACCATATAACATGTAAAAAGTGGATAAAGGACTTTAATAAAACCGACTTCAAAAAAATTAAATGCAACAAATAAAATAATAATAACTTAAAAATAAAATAAAATAAAATAAAAGGTATAAAATAATTATCTTATTTATTTACAACTAAACGACGAAATATTAATATGAAATTACTTTTTGAAGTCGGGGCCAAACAAGCTATACCTATAAGCGAACGTACTAAGTAAGATCCTTCAATTGTGATTCATAAAATGTATTTGCTTGGCACCGACTTCAAAAAGTAATTTCATGTTAATATTTCGTCGTTTAGTTGTAATTAAATAAGATCATTATTTTATACCTTTTATGTATTTTATTTGATTTTAAGTTATTATTATTTTATTTGTTGCATTTAATTTTTTTGAAGTCGGTTTTATTTTTTTTTTTATAAAAATTATTTTTCTTTTTTTCTTTTTTAGTGATGTTATTAATAGTGACTTAAGATAATACTTTGTATACATCTCGTAAGAGAAAGTGTTGGGAGAATGAATCAGGAAATGATAATAAAATTCAATTCATAAATATAGAAATTCTCTCGAAACGTTTGCGGGTTTTAAATGAATGTTTTAAGATTTTTTTTATAAAAGATTTTATTTATTATAATTCCGATTATTTCGTCATAAGAATTGGAGATTTTCGTTATTTGGTCATTGATCATATCTTCAGAACTTGACCAAATTAATATGGTACCACCCCTAAGGTACCCTCTTTGCAATCAAAAAATAATCATTAAAATCGGTTCATAAACAAAGAAGTTATGCCTGAACAAACATATCAAAAAAGGTCCAATACCAATGAAAAAAACGGAACCAATCGGAAGCTAGACTGAACCCAATGCAAAAAGAATTTTCAAAATTGGTTCACAATTGGCGGAGATATGAGGTTACATAGACACAAAAAAAAGAAAAAAAAATCAGTCGAATAGAGAACCTCCTTCTTTTTTGAAGTCTGTTAAAAAGATTGTGTCGAGACCTGCCATTTTCTCTGTAATATTCTAGGTATATAGTAGTCCTTCAGAATACAAGGTGTGTATTGTTTACTGAGATAGAAGTAGAATCAAATTAGAGAACAGGGTGAGAGTGGCAAGTGTTCAAGTGCGCAAGAGAGGGACGGACGGATGTGAAATACAATTGAATTGAGGAGTGTACATTAATTGAACTCTCTCCATTCCATTCTCTTGTTCTCTTGCCTAGAGCGTATCTACGAACGACGACTTATCTAGCTCATTGAATTGAATTATTTTATTTGTACGTACATTGAATTATCCCACCCACACACCTACAAATGCATCTAATCTTAGCTTAAATGATTCTATTCAAATAGACTTAAGTGAAAAGTAAAATTTCAACAAAACATATGCTGTGTCCGTAACACGACATTTGATAAATAATCATGCTTGTTTTTTAAAATCAATATTTATAACGTTTGAAATATAAAATACATACTGAGGGCCCGTAATTTATACAATAAGAATTTCGAGAAAAAGCATTTAAACTGTTTTGAGATAATTGTAAAATATTTCCAAAAAAGTCTGAAAAAAGACGTACTAACAACTCGCAGATTTGAACCAAAGGCTGCTTTAGTCCTCCGTAGAACCCATGACGAAAAAAACACAAACACAAAACACAAGTACAAAAGTTAATTTAACCTTCAAATTTATTTTTTGAAATAATTACGCACACACACAAACTGAGACCAGTAAATTTGTGTACTCATTTTAGGCATTTGTGATCAGTTACTCAATTTTTTTAATTTTAATTTCTTAAATGCAATACTTCCACTTACATAGTACCTATATTATAAGTGAAATAAAAAAAAGTATAATATATGAGAGGTGAAGGGGGCACAATCCCAGGAATAGGGGTAGTAATTATACTGTCAAATTTGATTGGCCTCACCGCCATATAATAAGTGGACGTCAATCCCCAGCCGTTGGTTCTCGTGAAGGGTGTAAATGGCCGGTATCACAACATGGAACCCTCAACGCCCCTTAATTACCTTGTCAGTGAGCGCGAGGCTCAACAAATATGCAGATATGATTATATTTTATAGCTATTTTCAGAAATGATTATCAAGCAATTTGAGCTCGATACTTTCGCACTATTAACACCCCCTCTTGCAGCAACAAAAATGTTGATTTTTTAAAATTATATAAGTATTTAAATTAAATGACTAAATTATGCACAAAATAGTAGTATGATTGGAAGCAAGAAAATTTAACTACTTAACTAAATACCTAACCATATAGATGGTCTAAAACCTCCCCAAAAAACATTTTGAGATGAGAATTGTGGAGGAAAAAGTTTTCATGACTTGATACCGCTCTCTGAAAACTGTGGTTAACGAACCGTTTGAATTTAAATTTAGCACAATATTAACACAAATTTGAGATCTGAATTAGCCACGTTTCTTAACATTAGAAATCCTTTGAGAACCAGTACTTTGAGCTTGCTTGATGAAAATAAACACCTATATATAAATGAATACATACTTATGTAATTGAATATAATTTATTTCTTAGAGACTATTGTTTCGAAAGATTGGGCTTCATTTTCAGTCTTTTTTAATTAAAAATAATTTATCTGTTCTTTTTAATGAGCACAAATCCTGATGGATGGAGATTCTTTTATTAGTTTCAAACAAATTTTTTAGATTATCGATAAATGTTTATGTTTATGATCATCTTGCAGAAGACACACTCATCGATTGCCTTGTAAATATTTTTATTATTTTATAGTGAAATGAATTCATCAATAGGAGAGAGCATTTCTTAAAAAAAACAAAACAACAAAATTAGAATATAAATTCACTTTGATAGCTAACTTGTTTTCAAATAGTGCAAAAGTGCATTTCGACTCTATTATTTTCATAATAAAATTGCATGACATGAATACATTCTACAATCGTCTAGCATAGCAAACTTAATTTTTTATTCATGTAGACGACAACTATAAAATATAGCTGCTGTACATTTAGAAGTTTAGAAATGTTGCTCAATTTAAAATTCTCGATGTTAGTGGGACAAACTATATATAATAAAGGGAGAAAACTGTTCTACGTTAAGTGAGCGTTTATAGTTGATAAAAAAATGTTTTATTAAAATTTATATTTAAAACTCACGAAAACATAATGCCCTTTTTTATCTAGAACAACGGTTCTCCATATACTACCCGTAGTAGCTAGAACATTAATAGGGGATACTTGAAATTATATCAAATTTAAAAATTATTTAATATTAAATAGCTAGGTACTCAAAAAAGTTAGGAGAATAAATAAAAGATCTGTCTGTTAATTTTAGAGTTTAAAATCAAATTAATCTTGACCCGAATCTTTGTTTAAATCTAACCAAAATTTCTATACAAGTTTTGGTTTTGCAAATGCATATTCAACGTTCTTATTCAATTCTATAATTTGATTTTTATCATTATTTTTACTTTATCCAATGCGAAGCATGGGGAAAGTATTGTAATCGGTCTCGCGGCAAGCGCGACTTCAAAGGGTCCTCAGGTAAAGACTACGGAACCCATGAACTCAATTAAAATCACAAATTGTAGTATTCAATTAGGTTGAATTTTAGCACGTGACGGTTTTGCCAAAAATTGCATGGGGTCTCGTCGAGAGGCCAAAAAGTGCGATTTTTTCATTTAGTGGTGCGTGCGGATGGATGGATGATGTATGGATGGACGTTATCGTTTTTTTGGCCTACGATATTTTCCACACCGTTGCACCCATTGAAATGAAATTGAAAACCTATCATTAGTTTAACAAAATGAAGCGCTGATTAGTTTTTGGTACATATCGGCCCACAAACATTAGTACTTTATTTCAGTACTTTTTTAGTTTTTTCTAATTATCTTGAAAATGACTTAACCAATTTTGATGAAATTTAATATCCTAATTAAGTACCTTGGGAACCACAAAAAAAGGTTAAATAAAGTTTTTAGTAAAATTATATTTTAAAGTACTTTACTCTAGAGTAAGATATTACTTTTTTAAATTCTTTAAAATTTATTCATTTGATCGTTTTATATACCTCATTTAACCTTACTTAAGTAAGAGTGGAGGGGCTTCTCTTTGTGAAATGCTAAAAATTTGGGAGGAAATTTTATAAGTAACCATAGCAACTGCGTTGTTTTCTTATCCGTTACCTTTGCTGAAGACATGGAGGAATCGAGTTAAAATCAAAAATAGTGATTGATTCTCATTTATTACTTGAGGAATAATCATTCTATATTGGATTTTTGACGTTTCGGTTTTTATTCGTAACCATTTCTGAAGACATAGAGGAATCGACTTAAAATCAAAAATAGCAATTGATTCCGATCTAATACTTGAGGAATTACAATTCTACATTGGTTATTATTGGTAACCATTGCTGAAGACATGGAGGAATCGAGTTAAAATCAAAAATAGTGATCGATTCTCATCTAATACTTGAGGAATAACAATTCTACATTAGGTTTTTGACGTTTCGATTATTATTGGTAACCATTGCTGAAGACATGGAGGAATCGAGTTAAAATCAAAAATAGTGATCGATTCTCATCTAATACTTGACGAATAACAATTCTACATTAGGTTTTTGACGTTTCGATTATTATTGGTAACCATTGCTGAAGACATGGAGGAATCGGCTTAAAATCAAAAATAACGATCGATTCTTATCTACTACTAGAAGAATAACCTTATTGCATTCCATTTTTGATGTTTTGACTATTAATGGCAACCTCTACTGAAAACGTGGAAGAATCGACTTAAAATCGAAATGACTAAATTCTTTTTTGCTAAACAACTCAAGCTAATTCAGAAGAAAAAAAAACAACAATGTTTTCTGATTTTTCATTTATGAATTTTTTATTTATAATATTTAATACTTTGGTTGGTTTACGGAGCTGAAAAGATTCCTCCATATTTGATACTGTTTTTATTCAATCCTAAATGCGATCTCTCGAATTAATTCATTTACTTTGCGTTTATGTAAATGTAAGAAAAACATTTAAATGTTTTTATTAAGTTTTAGTAAAATTTACTAAAGTCTTCTTATATATTATTTAACTAACAAAACTTATATGTACGAAAACCAACTTGCATTTTCTATTGATAATAGAATAATATTATTGTCCAACATGCTATAATGTTGTTTCTGTTCACTTGAGTAAATGTATTACTCTCTCAGAGATTCTATTTATTTTTACAATACCTACATAAAAGGTTAAAGCAAAGAGAAGGAGGTATATATTTGAATGAAGATAAACGGCTCTGGGAGGGCTAGAAACAATTTCCTGGCCCAAAAGTTTATTTTTCGAGAAAATAACATTTAATTGGTTGCTAAATTATTTCTGTAAATAAGAGTGATAATTTGTTTCAACCTAACACATAATATTCTAGAAAATCTCAATAGAAACATAGGCATGAGTCCTTCTGTTCCGTAGTTTTTTCATTTGTCATCCAAATTAATAATTTTACTATAACTAAAATTAAACTAAGACATCTTAATAAATGTTTCCAGATTTTTAAACTTAAGAGTTTGAAAAATTGGAGATGGGACATTCTATAACACCTCATTTTTGGTGACAAGTTTTTGAATAGTCTTCTGGGCCCTACAGACAGACTAGGTAGGGTGACCCTTATTTTGGGTATTTTCGAATTTTTATGCTCTCAGAGGCTCATATGGTTTTAAATAAATAAAAAAAAAATATCCTCCAAGTTTCAAGTCTCTATCTCAATTTTAACCTTTGCCGAACAGCTATGTAAGAATACATCTAAATAACATGGGGTTTTTGGCATTGAACGATTAATTTTTTATTTCGACCAAAATAATGGTACAAAAAATTTGAAACTATATAGACTTTATCCTCATAATACTAGCTATCCTTCAGCATTTTTACAGACTTTTAGTTATTATAATTTTGGGGTTACAGCTAGATAAAATACTGCTATAGCGTTAGTAAGTTATAGACCCCCAAAAGAAGGTCTACCCTAATGTAGATATACAAATTTTGGTTGAGTTGGTTCGAAACGCTAGAATTTACATATTTTGACCGTTCCTCTTTTTTTTTTTTTTAATTTTTGTAAACACAAGTTGTCAGAATCCAGATTCTCTACAACTTTGCTTCTAACAGAATTTTCTATAGATTTAATAGTTTAAGATTTATTTGGTAATTTCCATTAGTGCCTCCCTCCAACCTCCTTTTAGGGTCAAAATACCAAAATGTTCTATAGTAATCATTTTAACTTAGAAGACATTCTAATATTTTATAAAAATACCTCCAGCCGTTTTTATGCCAAAATTGAGAAAAATATGGGCAAACAGGCAGAAAACAGACATACAGACTGACAGACAGAGATTTTGTTGAAGGGTTTTCTTTCATAACTTTGCTTGAAACTTGTACATCCAACATTTGGGGCGTTATGGAGAAATGTACAGACAAAACATTAATTTTATAAATATACTAGCTGGAAGGCCCGCCTTCGGCGGCCCTCTTGCTAGCCATGGGGCTAACCCCCTGGACCCCCACCCCTCGAACTCCCCCAAAACCTTAATTTTGTATATAGAGATAATTTCATTTAAATTGGTAACCATGACGACTGTTTTTGTAGGGGGACGGACATAGGTAGGTACATACTGAGGTACGCACAAATGCCTTTTAATAGTATAGGATAATAGATAGATAGATAGTGCTTGCGTCCCTGAAACTCAATGAAATAAATCTTGCGATTCTGGTTGCCGGGATACAGGCGCTTCCAAGAATTTTGGATTGGTGCTGAACGCTTAAGTGATCCGTCACTGTAAATAGTCAAGCTCGTTAATTTAATTATTAGAAAAAAATGCGAATTCGTTTATAATTATTTCGAAAATATTTTCGGAATGCAAGCAATAGTAATGGCAATATTTTTGTCCTTGATGAATTCCTCTCTATGTTATGAATCTATGATAAAAGTTCATAGAAGGATAAATTTTATAAAACAACAACAACAACAACCAAATCATTAAAAAATTATATAAATAAATAAAGGAAGAGAGAAGTACTGACCAAACAACAATCATTGAATATTTTAAATCATGAAATAACAGAAAAACAGTCGAATAGAAAATTCTACTAAACTCTCATTTATATAGAAACGAGGGTGTCCATCCAACCTTTTGGCTTACACGGGCCACATTTGAAGAAAAACAATTTTCTCGGTACGCCGATAAAATATTCTAATTCTAATTTGTTATTCAATAAAGATAGTTAATAATGAAGAAATAAGAACTTGATTATTTTTTAGCTCATAGTGAGGTTCTAATTTTACTTTTCGTAAATTTTATACTTGAAAATAGCTTCTCGTATGTGTAAATACATACTTACAAAAAGTGATATTATGTATTAGTATATAATTATATCTTTTCCTGGTTAGATAATTAATATAAAATTCTAATAAAAGAGACAATAATCAATTTTTCTTTCAGATCGGTATCCAATTGTTGTTCTAGAACATTCAATCAAGAAGTTTGCAAGTAGAAAATTTTTTCTAATGAAAATAGAGTCGAAAATAGACCAAAATAATGATTATTTTTTCGAAAATCTTGAAATCTAGTTCCAGATTCAAAATTTAAAATTATCACTTTTATTTTTCGAAAACTTAACAAAGATTTTCAGATGTCTTATTTTAGAGAAAATAATTTATCTGCTACATATGTCTAAAATTTAAAATAGTCTGCAGAATGAGGGTTAACAGAAACTGTCGGTTAAAAGAGTTACGGTTAATCGAACTCTCACTGTACTTCTCTCTTTCTATAATGGCCATAGAAGTAAACTCTCAGAAATTATCCTGATTTGAGAAAAAAATATTATGGTAAGTCTACCTATAGATATGATTGCAGATATGATTCTTCAGAGGTATCGAAATTATTAAATTTATATCAATTGTGCGACAAATAACCCTTGAAGTTGAAAAAATATATGTTTTCTTTATAAAAATATTAAATTTTCTTTTCAATATTTGAAACGAAAAAAAAAATATTTGAATAAAATTGTATATAGTTTTTTCTTCAAGAAGAGTAAAAAACATCGTTTGATTTAAGAGTGTAAGACGAGAAAGAGCCCAAGAGAGGACTGCAGGTGTCTGGGGGGTGCGTGTGTGTTTTCGAGACTGGCGGAAGCATCTTCATCTGAGGCTTGTATTTCCATCTCTACGTGCTCTTTAGAATCTTTGCTTGTACATCGGAAAGATTCTTGCCGCAATGGAATCATAAGACCATGCATCTATGAATAAGTTTGAGGGGCTGTTGTGGAGAGATGTCGACATGCATGTGAAAAAAAAATCCGTGTGTTTGTGTGCGTGTCGTGCACCTTATTCGAAACACGCTCTGAATAGAAATGGCATCGGGGATGCCCCATATATGGTGGCTTGCACACACCACTTGCTTTCGTTCTCTTTTATATATATATACATTCACCAATATATACAATACATAGAAACCCTTTGAAATGCTTCCTTCCATCCCTTTCGTTGCGCAACCTCAAACCAACCCAGCCACCCTCCTCATCCGCCCACATACATTCTATAACTTTTATCCGTTTCCATCGAGCGAGCTCTTCTAGTTTTCCTCTTTAGCCGTTTTACTTGCCATTGATGAGTGGAATTTTAGTTGAGTTCAATCATAATAATTATTGGTTTCATTTTTTTATTTTATCAAGTACAGTCGAATATAACTAACGATAATTGGATTTTTTATTCTGAAATCCATCCTTTTATTTATTTATTTATTTATTCTATTCAATTAGAATTATATATATACCTATAATTTTTTAAAAGAGAAGAAATTTGATAATAAAACAAAAAAAAGTTATTTTTAAAAATATGAAATTAATAAATATTATAAAACAATTAATTATTAATAATGATATTCTATTTTGAACGAAATTGATTCAGTACTTTTTGAGAATGGTCAAAAACTCGGGAAACCGTCTAAAAAACGATGTTTTTGTTTTAGTCCATTGTCTCCCACGACAACAGAAGGCAGAAAACGAAAATTCTCCTCTGAAAATATTCAAATAAAACAGTGAAAATAGTTTTTCGTATTTTATTTTTACATATAATATATGTACAACGGGCTTCTCTAAGGATTATAAATGATTGCTATAAAAATATAGATGTTTATAAAATAAAATATTTACAATATATGATTTTTCAATTAAATACTTTCTTTACCTATAAAAATATAGAATAGAATTTATAAGTCCTTATTCTAATGGTTTTATCGTAACACAGATACAATAACAAAATAGGATATTCTATTAAAATAGAAATGAGAAAAAATGTATCAAAAAATTATAAACAGCCAGCCCACTGGTTTTAGTAGCCATAATATAATATAAAAATTTCATTTTTTATTCTAGTTGTTATATTATATAAATTTATAGTTAAGTATATTAAATTTAAATATGTGAAATGATATAAAATTAGTATAAGATTGTAACTGAAAAAAATACATAAAAAATGTGTGCGGCTCCCTTTGACAGTCTATCATGGCAAGAGGCTTGCGACCCAGCGATAAAAAACACCAAAAGGATATTAATGAGAAATAAATTGATTTTATTTTATCGATTTAATCTATCTTGAGGTTCATAGTAACTTTTTAATATAAGAAAATAGCATTTTGATTAAGATTTTTGTAGTTAAAAGACATTGTTTGAAAAGATTCAATTTCTACTCTCCAGGACCGAATCAACTAGAAATGGCCAAAAGTTTTATTTTTTCTCATTAGATATTAATTCAAATCTATTGAAATTTCAAATCTGGGGTTTGTTTTTATTTATCTTTTATATCAAATAATTATTATTAGGAAATTTGGATTTTAAAGGGTAGTTTACTTGAAGTCCAAATTTAAAAAACGCTAGTAACTCCGTTGAATTTTTTTTAATATGAAATTAATAGATATTATAAAACAATCAATTATTAATCATTTGCATCAATTTTAAACGAAATCGGTTAGGTAGTTTTTGAGAAAATCGTCAAAAACCCCGAAAACCGTCTATGAAAGGCCGTTTTAGAAGCCTTTTAAAAATTCACCTCCATGTCACAAGTCATGTTTCGTTTCATATGACTTTTTAACTTTTTTCAAAGTCATCTCGTGCTTTCAAAAAACATGGTATTTTGACGGTTCAGATAGTTTTTGAACATTTTCTCAAAAACTACTTAACCGATTTCGTTCAAAATTGAAGCAAATTATTAATATTACTTATGGAAAGTGGTGTAGGTTTTAGGTGAAACATGATGTTAATTAATAGAGTAAAGGGTGTGTAGTTTCACTGTGAAACTACACACCCTTTACTCTATTAATTAAATTATTAATAATTGATTCTATTATATTATCTATTAATTTCATATTGAAAAAAATCAACGGAGTTATTAGCGTTTGTGGCTTCAAAGGGTCCTCAGGTAAAGACTACGGAACCCATGGACTCAATTAAAGTCACAAATTGTAGTATTCAATTAGGTTGAATTTTAGCACGTGACGGTTTTGCCAAAAATTACATGGGGTCTCGTCGAGAGGCCAAAAGTGCGATTTTTTCATTTAGTGCGTGCGTATGGATGGATGTATGGATGTTATCGTTTTTTTGGCCCACGATTTTTTCCACACCGTTGCACCAATTGAAATGAAATTGAAAACCTACCATTAGTTTAACAAAATGAAGCGCTGATTAGTTTTTGGTACATATCGGACCACAAACATTAGTACTTTATTTCAGTACTTTTTTAGTTTTTTCTAAATATCTTGAAAATGACTTAACCAATTTTGATGAAATTTAATATCCTAATTAAGTACCTTGGGGACCACAAAAAAGGTTAAATAAAGTTTTTAGTAAAATTATATTTTAAAGTACTTTACTCAAGAACATATTAATATTTCAAATGAATTTGGATAAAGTTTAGCAACGATCCGTTGCAGTTTATTTAAATTTGGACTTCAAGTAAATTACCCTTTAAAAATTTCCTAATAATAATTATTTGCTATAAAAATATAAACCCCAGAATTTCAATAGATTCGAATAAATATCTAATGAGAAAAAAATAAAACTTTTGGCCATTTCTAGTTGATTCGCTCCTGGAGAGAAAAATTGAATCTTTTCATACAATTTCTTTTAAACTACAAAATTCTTAATCAAAATGCTATTTTCTTATATAATAGATATACTGTGAGCCTTCAGATAAAATAGGATCGATTTCTTTATCATTTATAATTCTTTTTATGTTTTATCAAGAGGCTGGTTCGCAAGTCACCCAGCATCAGCGCGAATGACGCGTTACGGCTTTCTAGCTTTATACCATTTTGTCAAAAACTAATCAATCAATTTTATTAAAATTGAATATAAATATTAATAATCGATTGTTTTATAATATTTATTAATTTTATATTTTTAAAAATTATTTTAAAGTACTAATTATCGTTTTTTCAAATTAGACTTCTATTAAACTACCCTTTAAAATGCAAATATTCTAATAAAAACTAAAGATAAAAGATATTATTTCATTGAAATGAAATTTCAATAGATTTAATTGATTATGTAATGAGAAAAAAATTCAACCCAATTCAATTGTCAACTCACTGGCCCAGTGAAGAAAGTGAATGTTTACATAATACCAAAAATATTAATTTTCCATATTTAATTAATTTTTTTTTATTCATTTATAGTGAGATTAATCTTATTTCTCCCCACATTTCAGACATTTCTAAATACTATATAAAGAAATTAAAAAAAGTTAATTTAATATTTCGGTTCATTTTTCTATAATTTTCCTTATTTGAATTATCAGGATTACCTATTTACCTACATATGGTAAAAAAAGGCTTTATTGGATTCATGAAAAAAATCGAATTTAAATTTTTGAGTTATTTTAATCTGAAGAAGAATTTTTGGGTTTCATAGGAGAAATGGGACCACTTTTGAGTAAAATGTTGAAATTCTCCAGCTTATAGCTTTTTGAAATGTAGATACTGACTATGCCTATTCCTCATTAATATTTCTGATTAATTGTTAGTGTAGGATTATCACGCGTAAATGCTTCATTGTGGATATAACGTTTATTACAGCGATATCATCGATCTATGATATATATTTAAATATAGATATCTGAGTTTATTCTTTTAACTTTTGGCGAAAGCACGAATCCCCATTGGATCGTGAAGTTCAATGTATCCATTCAAACGAATTTAATTGCCAATGTTAGAAAAGAGAGATGAGGAGTAAAAGGGAAAAAAGGGGTAAAAAAGATCAACAGATTATAAAGAACTTTTTCATCTCTATAAAGTGTATCGTTTCATTAATCTCAAACCAGTTAGGAAAGTTTCAAGTTGAAATATATTAAAAGAAAAAAATATGGATCCATTTATTATTATACAAGTAGGCATCTTCCTTTGTGAACTAGTTTCGTTTAATAATAATTGAAAATATTTTATTTTGCCGGGAGTAGCTGAGTTGTTGATTCATAAAGAGAAATCAATGTGGTAAGTATATAATATAAATATTTCATTTATTTATTTGAGACTATAGTTTTGAAGGTTTGAACTTAATCAGCGGTATTTTTAATTACAAATATTTTATCTGTTATTTCTCATGGATTCAAATATCCGAATTTCGTTTGTTGAGTGACCTGCTTACTATTCGACAAAACGAATTTACCTAAATTCAATCAGATATTTGAACCCATGAGAAATAACAGATAAAATATTTCCAATTAGAAAGACTGATGATGAAGGTCAAACAATCGAAACTATAGTCTCTAACAGGTATACCAAATCTTCGAAACTATAGTCTCAAACAAACATAATATGCTATATGTTTATTTGCATCAAACAGAGGACACCCTCAAAGATTTCATTTTGTTCTCTAATAATGTTAAAAACAAAATTATGATAATAGTGGAGAAAATCAGCAACCGCAAGAGGCACTCGTTAATGGGGAATTAAATTAGAAAAATTAGTAAAAGTTTTTTTTCTTTTTTCATCCCATTATAAAATCATTCTCCCAATCATTCACAATTTTAATTATTATTACCTCTGTTCGAGTATTAGTTTGCTCATCTTCAGGGATTAACGACCGATTTGAATGTTAAAATTTCGTGCAATCTTCATCTTTCTTCTTCGTCGATAAAATTATCGAACTTACTGCAAAAACATACATAGGTATTTATACAACGAAATTAAAAAAAAAAACTAAATAAATAACGATCACCCAATAATAAACAAATAATTAAAATAGAAAAATTAACAGAAAAATAGAATTCTATTGATGGTACCTAATGATAAACTCTAGCACTAGTCAAGCAAGAAGAGAGGATAAAGAGTTTTTTCGTTGATCCGTTTAAACCATAAAGAAGTAGAGTAGATCCTCCGAAACGTCGGTTTCTTAAAGAGGATGAAAATGACGTTCCTATAATTGCTTTATTCGAAATTTGTGGCTTTCTTTATTCTTGCGCCACCTTTCCATCAACTTACTATTGAATTCTACCAATGTCCCTCTCCAATAGAAAATATTTCTAATGTAATTACAATATTATTATGACTCGAAAATAATATTTTTGTCATATTTTAATACGAAACAAATTTTTAAATTTAAGCTAGTTGTTTTAAGATATGGATTTTCTTAGGATTTTTTTGAAATTTAGAGAGATTATTATTTAAATACTTCTGCATCAATTGGTGGCCAAACGAAATTTATGAACAATATAGTTCCGGAGATATTAAATTCCAAAGATAGAGTTTTTCAGACGATACATACACATTTAATTATAATTAAGAAACTCTTCTTACCATTGTTATAAAAAACTAAACCAAAATTAAACAATAACTAATACATTTTTTAAGAAAATTTTAATTCATAGTTACAACACAGTTTATGAGATAATAATGAATAAATAATAAAAAAAATTACACTAAAAACAAGCTGGCAACAACGCATGTATTTAACCTAAAAAGTGAACTTTAGTACTATTTTTGACGTTTTTTTGCTTCAGCCATTGTCGCAACAGCTTTCAATCGCTTATTAAGAACTTTTTGTTTTATAATGTATTTTATATGTCATTTCTATAAAAAAAAATATTCAAGCTCGGACAATGTTGCCAGATGTGTCAAACGAACACGGGATTGGCTAATAGTGGTACATGAACAGCAAAAAGTTTTGGGGTTTTGAATTATGAATCCTTATTGTCTGTTCTATATACTCTAGCATTAACTTTTTGCTAGTATTGTCGCGAATAAACTACCTTAAAACCTTTTTATTTTTCACTCATTTCATTAAAATAAAATTAGTATGGATGAAAATTCGTTTAAATTGATTAAGATTAAAAAAAAAGATTCGTTTAATTATTTCATCCCTAAAGTAGAAAAGTATTAAATTCCTCTCCGTCTTCCTCTGCACCCCCAAACCACTCGGTCTATGTCTCTGTCATTATTTCTTTTTATTAAGAGGCAGACAAGACAATTGCTTACAACAAAATTGAACTAAAGAGTGAAAATTTCGTTTTTTTCTCTCTCTCTGCCTATGTGTGTGTATGTGTGCGTTTGTGTGTGTGCAAGGGACTTCTCGTTTGTTAATTAATTTCCCAGCCGTCATCGTGATTAGTTTTGTCTTTAGCCGAGTGACAAATCGAACAAAACCGTCTCGTTTCTCTCGTTTTGTATCGAAATAGACCCCGATTTTTTATTTGTTTCTTTTTTTGTTTGATCCTCTCACTTGTGGCAATTTATTGATGTGATTTAAATATATAAAACCATTCCGAAAGAGAGAGTGAGCAATTACGAAATTAATTTGGTTTTCTTCTTGGAAATTTACGATGTAACATTATCTTAGGCGGAGGCATCTGGGCGATCTCTGCGATGTAGCAGCATCAGACATCCAAAGGAGCCAGAGGCTAAATCCGGCCCTCATTAACGCCTGCCTTCTCAATCGACGTTTCGTTTTTATAAAAGACAACGGGCCGAAAAAGCGAAATGAATCGTTGATGAATTCATTTAAATTAAAAAAAATCCTTGCCATATATTTTCTTTTTAACTATCTCTTCTCATTTCCAAGTATTCATTTAATTATTAAATGATCTCCTATTTGTAGATCGTAAATTTATTTGCATACCTTTAAAACATAATTATGCCAAATACGAGTGGAACTAACATATTGGATGATCTGTAATTTTTCAACTGTCATTCAAACAAGTAATTTATCGAGATGAGACTGCAGGGGTGTCCAGCCTTTTGGCTTACAAGGGCCACATTAGAAGAAAAAAAATTGTCTCGGACCGCGGATAAAATATTATAATTCTATTGATATTAGTTATTCAAAAAAGATAGTTAATAATGCAGAAATAAGAACTTTATTATTTTTTAGCTCGTAGCGAGCTTCTAATTTTACTTTTATTTTTCGAAAACTTCGCAGTACATTTTCAGATTTCTTATTTTAGAGGAAAAAAATTATCAGGCCAAATTGTTGAATGTTTTCCAATATCTACATATGGTATAAATCTCAATGTTTTAAGGAATTTTATGACGTGTTTAAATCGAATGGGATTAAATAGGGATATGAGGAATGATAATTTATTTTTTAACAGGGTCACGGATATAATAATCCCTGACTCATCATCATCATCATCAGCCTGTCGATAGCGACAATCCACTGCTGAATATAGGCCTCTTCCATCAAATGGAAGGGGTTGGCATTAAGTCACCACGCTTGCCAGACGGATTGGTGACTAGGAATCAGATTATAGCCGGTCAAATATCAATGCAGGGACTCGGACTCGAACCCGGGACTCCTGCTTAGAAGGCTAATGTCTTTAAGCTCTCGGCTAATCCGATTCCCTGACTATTCATTATCAAAGCGTGGTGACTTAATGCCAACCCCTTCCATTTGATGGAAGAGGCCTATATTCAGCAGTGGATTGTCGCTATCGACAGGCTGATGATGATGATTCATTATCTATTGACATGTAAGAACGTGCAAAGATTTAAAAGACAAGTCCTGACAAGTTTAAGTCCAGGAGAGAAATTATCAATTAATTGTGATTGTTCCAGAAAACCCCAATTCCTTGTCTCCTCTTGTACTGTTGTACTAGAATGATAACTATAGGCGTAGTTAGTCTCGTAGCATATAAATTACTGAAACAATAATTATTTTAGAAAATGAAAATATGAGAAGAAGAAGAATTTTTAAATATTCGAAACTTAATTATTTTTTTATCTTATAGGTATAGTTGAGCTTGAAATTTTGCTTTTAGTGAATTTTATTCTTGAAAAAAGCTTCACGTATTGTACAAATGTACATTCATATTTCGAAAAAGGGAATAAATATATCTCTACATATAAATCTCAATGTTTTAAGGAAGTTTATGATTTTATATTGGGCAAAACTCATTGCTGGGCCACATATGGCCCGTGGGCCACGGATTGGACAGCCCAACTCTACTGAATCCAATATATTATGGATAAGATTTATTGTATAAACCCAAGTTCCAAAAAACAATTCGGCGGGCAATGGCTACCTTGTAAAATAGGCCCATCTGTAATGCATTCACGTCCATGACATTTCGGACACTTATGATTTTTCCAATGAAATCTCACTCTCCTTTGTAAGCAAATGATTTTTTGAAGTGAAACTTCTTTATTTTTTTAATTTTAATTAATAAATTATTTATTTATTATTTTATTGAAATTAAGGTATTTTTGTCAAAAATTAGCAAAAGAATATCTTCTGCATATGAGTTGTTATTTTTCACTTTAAATACCATACTATTTGTCGTGATTTTGATTAAGTTAACACTTTGATTAATAAAGAATACATGAAACAATTTAATTGAATATGTTCACCCTTTTGGGATCAACCAAAGTCTAAAAAGTAATTTAATATAAACATTTTTCCAAAATTTAGATGAAAATATGAAAACTTTTACAGTACTCCATTTGATCTCCACAAATTTTGTTAATTGATTTTCAGGAACAGTTTTAAGACAATAAACAAGACAAGACTTATCGTGGGTCGAGTCACACAAACACACAGATAATCAAACTGCCAGAAAAATCATGGTTAAAAAATGCACTATGAATTTGTTGTAAAAAGAAAAAGTTTCGTCAAATTCCTAAAAACTGATTTGTTCAAATAGCTTTCAAGCAAAGTATGGTACTCTTTCACAAATATAGATCATAAAAAATCATAAATTAATTTAATATTATGTAGTCTTTTAGGATTAATCAAAATTAAAAAAAAATATCTTATGAATTCCACTTTTATTTATACTATTTTGTAGAAGTTCAAACCAAAACCTCATATGCACAAGAGGGTCTCATATGAACCTGATTTGAAAGTCAAGTTTCCTTCTGGCAGAATTCGCTCAACGCTAATTAGAATATTATCAGGGATGTTTTGAATGACCACGTGAAGAGTTAGCTCATCTCCTGGAAAATTACTTCTAGTGCAAAGTGAGAGGGCGAGAACATCCTTTCAATAAGATTAATTACTTAGCAGGGGATGCCACGTGTAGAGCACTGGCGTTTTCTCCCCTTTTCACTTCACTTGAGGTGTGTGGTCACTTGCCACGTGATAGGATTTTCCAAATTTTCCATTTGCCTTGCAGCACTTACTTCTCCTATAAGGGGTGGATATGCATTCCGCACCAGGGTTCTTGCTGGGAGCCAATTCCCTCCGGGATCTTGTTGCCTATTCCGCAGGCGTTCATTCACAACCGAGAGCGCTCCAACAAACGTTCACTGTTCTTAAGAACTCAAATTTTTATTCTCTTAAACTCTATTAATGCGAAATCTATTGAGCCCCCACATGACTTGTAATTTTTAGCCCACAAAGCAAAAAGAAGGGTGTTTGTGTTTGTCTCATATATATAAGCATGTATGCTAATTTGTGGTCTTAAACTCTTGACTGGAATGTCCGATTTTGATGCAGTTTTTATAAATGATGGTGTGTTTTAAGAAATAACAAGGCAACATAAAAACTAATTTCTCCAGAACCTGGTTGAGTCGCCAACAAAATCAACAATAAAGACAGTAGCAATGTTAATAAACATCTCAAATATCTTAATTAAAAAAACAAAAAAAGGAAAAAATATTTAATTGAAATTTATTGTTTTATATTCATTCTAATTTTTGAATATTTTGGTATCGTGTAATTTAATTGCATATGTATTTGTTCTTGAAATTATATCTTTGTATTTGTATTTTTGCATTTGTATCTCTGTATTTGTAGTTATATTTAATGTCATTTGTAAGTTAATTTTTGTGAAAATTTTGATAATGTTCAAACCACTGTGAAATGTAAAATAGTGTACTAATAAAACCCGATTACTGAAAGGCTAAGGATTAAATGAAATAAAAAAAAAGAAAATTAATAAATAAAAAGAAAGAATGGAGTGATAGTGTATTTATATTATTGGTGTATATCAGAATACAATCAAATAAATATAATTTAGATCAATATGGCCCAATCGAAACGCTAAAAACTTTAACCGTCCATATAGGTTACGAATGCCTAAATTTGTTAATGAGATGTTCAGGTTATGATTACAACAAAACGAATACCTAAGATCCAATCGGTCATTTGAAACCATGAGAAATAGTAAATAGCCCTCTTTAAGAGAAACACGCGGTTTTCCAACGCTCAGCACCCCTTCGCTGTCAAATTGGATAAAAATCGAACAAGCGCTTTTATTTATTCCTATGACCTCCAGAGACTGGAACTCGATCCCAGCCACCGTCTTCCCCGCGACTTATAACCTTCAGCTGTTTAAGACCCGTATCCACAGATACCTTCGACCCCTACCCAGCCCTTAAAAACCCTTCTTCTTCTTATTTTCACGGTGGAGGGGCCAACCCAGGCCTTTAGGGGATGCACCTTTTTGGTGTAACTCCTTCTCTCATCATTTTCATTAAAAAAAAAAATAGAATATTTATAATTAAAAAGATTGATATTTAAAGTCAAACTTTTGAATCTATAGTCTCTAACAAATACGATAAATTATATTAGATATTAGGTACCTCTATGTTTAATTGCGTCAAGTAGAGGAAAACCTCATTAATTTCTCCTTATAAAATGGAATCAAAGTTTCAATTTTAAAATTCCATTTTTCGGTTAATACTTTCCTTGCAAGGCATCCAAAGGAATATTATCCGCAATAACATCGATTCCAGGTATTCCAAATAATTTATTTAAGTTCAGCTAGAGTACCAGCTATGGTTGGATCATTCAAAACGATGAGTGTCTTTGGTGTTCACTGCTCTCTAAAAGTTACATTGTTATTGTCTTAAACTCTATTAATGCGAAATGTATCGATCGAACGCCCCCCAAGCACGACTTGTAATTTTATTTCTACAAATAAATGATAAATGAGTTTTATCGGTGCCTTGTGTCTAGTTATTAACTTTTTTCTTTTCTATTTTTTTCTGTTATCGTAAAGGAAAATTCGTGCCGAATGTCTCGCCTCAAGGATTAACCCTTCTCCCTCCCTTCTTCTGCTTCTTTTTCTTCGACTCCCAGAAAACAGAAGAGATATATATCTTGTAATAATTTTAATTGGTCGCTCGTAAATAACCATCTCGTCACATTTAGGAAGCAGAGGGTTATCCTGAACCCCCCGTTTTCTGCTTTCGAAGGCACGTCTCCACCTACCTTACCCTCTGAGGGTGGTAATAAATTCTCCCCGGCAATTCCGATAAGAAGGCTAATCTGGACCTTGTAGGGAATTCAAAACCACACGAGACATTTAAACGGGTTGAGAGAGCCAAAGGGTGGGTGGGCCTATTCCAAGGGCCGTTTGGAGTGAGGACAAGTGGAGTTGAAAACAAAAAGCAAAACATATCAACTAAACTTGTGCCCTTTGCCTGAGAGAGAGAGGAAAAATTTATACACAGAACGAACAACTTTTTCTTGAAAGGGGTGCTGAATAGTCAATTCATTCATTAATCTTTTAGTATATGAACCATTACGGATAAGATTTATAGACGCTTTAAATAAATCTTAAGAAAATATTTATTCTTTATATTATTTTGAAAATTTCTTAATTCTTATTTACAGTCTCATACACTTCATAATCCTCTAGATTGCAATAAATCTAAATGTATGGATAACTAAGTGCTTAGTATGACATTATTAGGGTTCCGTTTAAAAGCAAAACAGGACCCTACAATGTCTATCAGTATATCCTTCTGTCAGAGCATTGTAATTTAAACTGACAATTTATAACTTATTTATTATAATTTATAATCAAGAAATTATATCTATTTAAAAATAAGTCTTAATAACAATTAGGTTACTAAAAACTGGATGAGCCGCGAAAATTATTTAGGAGTCAGGAGTGGTAAAAGGTTATGAACCAATGAACTAGATCATTTCGGGGAGAGAGTATGGTCCCTTGGGTATAACCCTGTTTGGTTAATCAGCTTTCCATGAAATACGAATGGACAATTATAAACTAATTTATTTTAGGTGAAATTATTAAACCAAAAAATACATAATAAATAATTAAATAGTATAAATATCAATATTAAATTTGAAGTAGGTTTTTGGAGACCGACTGATAAGTGAATTTAATGAATTTTGATGAGGCCAAGGTTAAAAAAAGAGATAGTTATGACTATCTGTTTTAATTCAAAAAAGAAGATTTGGATGTTTATTCCCTCCGTCTTCAGGGTTTTGAAAGGTCAGTGAAGGAAATACAATTCCCCTCTATCTCGTCTCTCAGTGGCAGTAACAATATTATACAATATTTTATTCTTAGCAGAATTTATTGTAGTGATCACTACCTTTCAAAACCCTGAAGGAGGAGATAAACCTCCGAAACGTCGGCTTTTAATAAAAAAGATAGCCATAATTATCTCTCTTTTTTTGAACCTTGGTCTGTTTCATCAAAATCCATTAAATTATTAAATTTAATTAAATAAGTTAATAAATGTTTCTTTGTTATCAAAATTGACATCATTATTAATTTCCAATTTATATATGGAAGAAAAACATCTTCTAGTAGTACCTACATATTTATTCTTGAAATTTTTGTATTTAATTTATAATTGGGATTTTCGAAAAAATATGGTCTTAGGAATTGATCGAATTGAAAAATTAACCTGCCCCTCATTTTGATGAAAACACATATGTGCCATTCGTTAAATTATGATGCAACGAGTGACTGAGTATTGAAACGGATAAAGTCAAAGAGTGCTGATTTTTTCTTCACCCTCTTGAAGAACTGTGTCGTGTGATTCCGAATATTGGTGATTACTATATAATCTCCATTCTTTGGCAAATTGTTGAGATATTTTCTCCTTTCCTTCTCCTCTATTTGGTGAGAAGCCTTTGAATTTTCGTCAGGGGTGAAAATTCTTCTGAATGATTCGATACTGAATCAACGCGATTGACAATCAATCGTTCTAGCCTATCGTCCTGAGAGGCACCTCTGAAGGTAATACCATAGAAAAAAAAGTAGAATTTTTTTCATATCTGGAAGATGTAGGTTCTTAAAAAATTAGATGAAGTAGAAATATCTACAATATACCCAGAGTTTTCCGAACTTAAATTAAAGGACAACAATTTCTGTACGTAAATTAATTTAACAACTCATAAACAATGGTCGGCGCATAAGTAGCACGTGACAACACAGTAGGGCGACCACAGTCATACATATTTCAAATTAATTACACAAACATATCCACTAAAGTTATAACAACCATATTAATTAATTTATCAATTTTTTATCATACTCATTCGGATCTACTTTATTATAAAACAGACTTTCGGCTGTAGCATACACCCTACTCGTCTGAATCACTCTCCCATATTGACGATTTACTGATTTTTTCCTTAATAATTTTAATCGGATTATTTTTATGAAAATAAATTAAATAATAATATATACCTATATATATATATATATATATATTATATTATTATTATATATTTATATATATATAAATACACCTATATACATATATATGATTTATGAATTTAAATGAAAATCATAGGGAAGTGAACAAAATAAGTAATCTAAAATAAAAGAATGGTCAATTTTAATCTTGGATCATAGTAGATGTATTTATTTTATATGGTATATAAGTATATACCTATTTTATGTTGAAATACAATTAATCTCAAATGTATTATTGAATTTTTTAGATATCAATTAATTGGAAAATTTTCTATATATTACAAGTGTAGTGATTTAATGTATGTTCTAATAAAATTACAAGAGCTACTTAAGCCCGATGAAAGGGGGGGTGGGGGCAAAAACTCCGAGCTTCTTCATATCAAGGGCTTATTATTTATGCCATGAAGTATTTTATGTTTATTTCCTTCATCGAACCATTTATGATGGGATTAGATTATTAGATTGCTACAACTTTTTACTACAAATTTTCTTAAACTACCCTTTTGTTGATGAATTCCTTGTGAAAACATTAATAATTAAATACTAAAAGCTAAATGCAGACCATGTGGCATTTAATTTTACCTAATAATAAATAATTTAATACTGTAGACAACAATTATTATTTATTTTTTATTTTCATGTGAATTTTCTCATTTCATATCAATAAATAAGGGGGAGGGGTCATAAATGTCCTGCGCCGGGCCTCAGTTTGCCTCTTGGCGCCTTTCGAGATGGTAAATTTCAACCAAAGTCAAAATATATTGTAAGTATTGTAAAGAAATAAAAACGAGCTATCGATAATAATCGATATTAAGGGGCCGTCCATAACGTCAGACGAATTTCAAGTTTTTTAGACCCTCCCCTCCCCTGTATAACATTCTGTCACATTTTCATTGAACCTCCCCTGTATTGTGACATCACACTATCACTAATAATAACCTGAAATCTAAAAAATATATATGAAAATTTTTTAAATTTTTAATTTGACTTTTGTGACATCACAATTTTTAAGATCCCGGGCACCCCTGTCACATTTTGTCACAAATCTGAGATGCCCCCCCCCTTAATGTGAGACGTAATTTATGAAGGGCCCCTAATTGATAGTAAAATCGATTGTAAAAACGAAAAATCAATATTTAGACAAATTAATATAATTTGATAGGTAAGTCCATTTGAAATTAACTGGGTAATTATGTATTTCATTGAAAAATTAATCAAAAGCTAAAAAATAATCTAAGTATAGTAAAAAAGTAAAAACGAGCCATTGATGGTAAAAAAAAAAAAAAAAAAAAAAAGTAAAAACGTAAAAATCTTAAAATGTCTAAATATCGCTTACACGTAAAAACGTGCAAGCGATATTTAGACAATTTAATTTGATTGGTAATTCTAATTGGTTAACTGGGTTTTGGATATTTCATAAGCTAAACTCTTTCATAAATAATAGACAATATTGGATGATGATCATTATTAATTCAGAAAGAGTGCAGAAAGTTAGGTTATGTTGGGTAACATGGTAATCGAGGGTTTTCGAGAGGGGGAACCCCTCTAACAAATGACACCGACGCCTACTAATAAGTCGAGAATTCATTACATTTACGCATGATAGTTTTAATTAGAAGCAAACAGCTGCGATTTCATAAAGTGCAACCCATACACAGACACCAACTCTCCACTCCGAAACATTTTAATTAAAATAAACTGAGGGTTGCAAGATGAAACATCCTAAAGAGGAGCAGCAAGTGAGAGTGAGAGTCCCTAGGCTTGATTTTAAGGGGTTACAAAGCCACCCTTTGTGTCATCCACATCAGCCAACACAACTAGGTCTTGTAATTTTTTTTTTCTTTTTTTGTTACTCTTGTGCTTCGTCTTGCTCAAATGGGGCGATAACGATAACTTTTTATTTTAACGAAGTGACCCTCGTAAGAAAGAGATAATTGAGTATAGAAGGAAAAAAATAATCACCATGTTCATTAAATTCTTTCTAGCTTAGACATAATAAAAGAAATTAAACAGTGCCTTCATTTCATTTAGTATGGTCTAGTAATTGAATTCTCACTATCAGGCATCGGAGCAAACAGGAACCGTACTCCGGTTCGTGAAATTATCCAAGATATTGTCCAGGTTTTTCCAGGTTTGTGATAATAAGGACTTTTTCAGGTGATTTATTAATGTATATAATAAACTTTTTGTATTTTCTCAAATTTTATTTTTATATTGATTGAAAATAAATGAAATTACTCGGTGATTCCGGGATCGCCTGCCAGCTCAAAAATTATTTTTTTGCTCATTGTTTTTAAAAATGTCTAAAACATCATTTTCAAACATGATTTTTCTCTTTGTCTGTATAGATTCTGATACCCCCGATAATTCAAGTAAAAAACTTCGAAGAAATTTTGTTCTAGTGCCAAAATATTTATGTTTATAATGAGGAGAATTGATTAGATTTTGGGCTTTCTGATTTTAGAGATCCAAATTTAAAAATAGAAAATATTATTTTTTGAATAAGTTTATTGAGATTTTATGAGATTTGAATGATATAGGTCGCCAAGTCATGAAGCTCTTTTCAAAAACACTCATATTATGAAGACCTAACATTACTTACTTTCTAAATTATATTAAAATTAAAAGGTATTTTGCCCATAGTAGATTCATGTTTTCTTTTATTTAAAACGAATAAAACAAAATTATTATTATATATTATTATATGGTTTTATTTTCTGTTTAGTATAAATTATATTAAAAGTGAAAATCGATTCTGTATTTTAATAGTACATATGTGAAGATTATTTTGAGGTCAATTTTTATTTATTGTTTTAATCAACTGACTAAATTAAAATGCAAGCTCAAAAACTGAAAGTCGTAGAATGCGGTTTCTGAGGCAAAATTTTTTTTCAAGCAGAACTAGCTAGCTAGCTTCAAAGTTTCTGTCTTAAAAATGAAGAAAATATATTTTTTTTTTTTTTTTTTTTTTTGAAATTTTTCACATTCCTTTGGAAAAAGTCATGAGAAAACAGAGGGGTTTCGATAAATGAATAAATGAATGTTAAATAGTTTAATATATTTATTTAAATAGAACCTTGTTTGCATTGTCGTACCTAGGGGGGTGGGGTCCGCGCCAGGCGGCACATATTTTGGGGAGTCATTTTTTATATTTAGTTATATTTGCAAAAAACAACTTTTTCACTTCATAAGTTTACTATTCGATTTCTACGAATTATGAATTACAATATGATTTCGAATATTTTTCCTCGTCGTCAAGTAAATGTAGGGTAAAAATATTATTATTTAAATGAAATAGCATCAAGCAGAGGACAATTTATTTCGAAATATTTCGAATTATGGAAATTTGAAATTAATAAAGATAAAACAGAAACCATATTATTTAGGAAAAAGAAAAATACCTTAATTAGAAAGTAAAAATTTGAGTAAGAAATTCTGAAATGTCTAACAAATTTGAAATATTTAGGAATACACTACTAGATAGAAAAATTAAAATAGAAGCATACATAAAAGAAGCACCGGAGCAAATTCCCCAGCAATCTCCTCTGGACACTGATCAATCCCAGAAATCCCCTTGAATTACAATGGAAAATTAATCTATACAAAACAATAGTTAAACCTAAACTGATTTACCACTCACCCTTATGGTTTGGACGAATTTTTAAATCTAATCTGAATACTCTACTCAGAGTAGAAAATACAACCCTTCGGCTAATTGCAAACCCACCTACAGAAATAAGCAATGAATTTATTAAAATCGGGCTAAATATATTATAGAAGATATATAATCTCATTAACGAACTGGATTATTTCGATTCACCCTAACCGTTATCATTTTTTACTTTCACTTTCCTCAACTATAATACATCATGACAAGGTTTTTTTTATTTTTTTATTCCTCTAATTGTGAAAAAAACATTTTCTAATTTTTAATTATTCAACAAAGAAAGTCGGATGGGGAGCTTTTGCTCGAAGCCGAAATTAAAAAAAACAACAACAACAACTAATTATATATCTTTTGTATGTTTCTTGTTTTGTTTTTTTAAGTGTTCAATAAAATATTTATTTATTTATTATTTGACAGAAGACACGATCTTTAATTTATTCTTTAATAATGATAAATTCCTACCCCTAATTTGTTCCCTCCTTCATCACTTGCGTTCCTTCTCATAATTATGAATTACTCTCGACTGTTCATCTTGTCTCGCTTTAGGCAACAAAATCCACTTGCCTAATTATTTTTAAATGATTTCGACATCTCTACTCTCTATTTTGGTACATGTTAAGAAAATTATTATGATGTCGCCCGAAGTGATTGAAAATGAACTTCCAAAAATAAAAAGACAGATAAAATGAGCCGCTCGTAAAATGCCTTCCTTATAGGAGAAATTTTCTAACGAATATATATATATAGCAAAGCGTGGAGGTCAAATTCGCCATATAAAGACAAATGGACAACGACAAATACTGGACTTGATAGCTAGCTGGTCAGGCCAACTCAAACTATTTTAATGTTGTAAGAACGTTTTAGACCTCCGGCACGGGATGGTTAATTGCTCGGTCACAAATTCCAGCAATTATTATTTCTTTGTGGTTTGTTTTTATTATTAACAGTATTATTATCACCATTTATGTTTTACTTGTTAAAAATAATAGAGATAAATAAATAGATAAATAAATAAAAAATAGAAGAAATAATCTAGGTATCTTTGATGATAAATGTTCATGTTCTATTCAAAAACTTATAGATTTCTATTTCTTTTAGCCAGCTTTTAACTGTAATGGCAATAATTAATTTATTTTTAAAGCACACCAAAATCCTTATATGACCTATGAAATAATTAGTACATATCAAAATATTCTGATATGGAAGGCAATATGGTGAACTCAATATTCCTTGTTATTAGTAGAAATCTATACTAGTAAATAGCAGTAATCAGGGTAGGCCTGTAAAATATTCCTGTTTGAAGAGCATACAGTGCAAAAAGTATTTTTTTTTTTTACTATGTATTTATGGAAATTATATTTTTTATCTCAATATTAAAAAAAAAAAAATTTAAGAGGTAATGAGATTTTATTTTTCTATCTAAATGAAATAATTTTTTATAAAAATTTAGTTACCCTTTGTAAGATTTTCTTTTTTTTTTCTTTTTTTTTTAATATTTTAAGAAAACTGAAATCAAATTTCTTATCAAAATCGATTTTTTTATATGAGGAATGTTACAATCAAAATGGGATTGAGCAAGTGTGGCCAAAAAGCGATAGTTGGTTCCAATAAGAAATTAAGTAAAATTACGAGGTAGGTTTCACATAAAATTTTTATTATGTGAAACCTACCTCGTAATTTTACTTAATTTCTTCTTATTAAAAAATGTTTCATCTAGAACTAACACCTATCTCTTTAAAATTTATAGTTGGTTCCTCCTTACGCAAGTTATTATCACTATGCTACCTATTTGTGTACAAATTTTTGATAAAAATTGAAATAATTATTGTACCTACCTGCTGAATTGTATCAATTATGTCCTATTTCTATCATAAAAGAAATAAATTTTCCGAAAAAAATTCTCAAGTAAATTGAGTTACACTACTATAGTTTAGATGGAAAGTTCGCATCCGATTTTGTGGTTTTTCTAACTTCGAACTTGAAGGTGAAAAATACAAAAAATCGACCTCTCATATATGTGAAGATATCAAACGATTATACCTAATAAAGTTACATATTTATGCTAATAATTAACACCTCTCTGCCAAGTTCAACTTATTAACTTAAACCATTCACTCACAAAAAAATTCCCAAATAAGTAAAATTATTTAAAAAAACAAACAAACAATACTGTGTGCTTGACTTGTACTGTAAGGGCCGGTTGTATGTCGCAAAGTAAATGCTTTTTACCACTAACACAGGGTAGATGGTAAATGGAGTGACTGGGTTGGCAATCAGATGACAGGCACTGAAAGTTCCTGTCATCTGATTCGCCATCCCAGCCCCTACATTTACCATCTACCTTGGTTAGTGGTAAAAAGCATTTACTTTGCGACATGCAACCGGCCCTAAGTAATGTGAATTAATTGAATAAAAATATCTTTATTATCTTTTGATTTTACGAGTAAAATTATGTTTAGGATGCAACAAGAGACAACACCTATAAATAAGAATTAGGTATCGGCTAGTCAAGTTTGAGTCGAAGGTATTTGACGAACTAGAAGTCACAAGTCATAATGATAACGATTTAGATATGGCTATGTGGCCGGATAATTGAATTGTTTATTTTAATTTAACACTCAATAGGCCTTGTATGTCGAATATTTTCTATAAATGAGACTTTAGGGAAATTAATATATCGTTGTACAAATTGCTATAAAAGAACATATAATAAAGGGAATGGGGGTAAAAGATTCTACAACAGGCGAATCCCAGATTAATTATGAGGCTAGTTTCTGAATTGCATCGAGGGAAGCAAGAAAATACTTGGAATTCCTCTTCTAGATAAAGAAAGCTAATTCGTGATTGTGTAAGTGTAATTATGAAGAAGTTGCAGATTTGTTAATTTGTTACAAAAAAAAAAAAAAAATTAATGAATCCACTTAGATTAGACATTTTTTTGACATGTTATCAACAGAATTCACAACATTTCGACACCTAATTCTGAAGTCGTTTCTGCTTTCAGTCTTCCTCTTGAAAATACTTCAGACAGCGTGGCTCTAAATGGTTGGGAGCCTATAAAAATTAAAGAAGTTAAATGAAACTGCAACTGAAAACGGCTCGAAAATTGTGTCAAAACGTTGAGTCTTCTGATGAGACCATCTCGTTAAAAATATCTAATCTAAGTGGATTCAGACGTTTCTTCATTTGAGGATTCCGTTTAATAAGTGAATGTGTAGGCTTATTTCTATCCTTTTGATACTGAAGTTAATTAAATTGAAAGTTTTTTTGCCGAGGGTAGCAGATTTTTTATATATTGAAGGAGACAATAAAAGAGTGTCTCCATTCATACATTAATTCACTGAAGTTAATGTTCAAGTCAGATATGATTAATAAAAAGTTGAAAAGTAGTCCTTATTCTTAAAAATGTATTAAAATTTAATATTTAAGTAATACTGTGACTTCCCTCCTCGCTCTGGAAAGATAAATAAATAAATATGTCATGAATTATATATTTAATTAATTTCCATACGAAATTAATAGTCTTTACCCTTTATTTTTAAAAATGAAATAAAAAATTTAATAAATAAATCAGTATATCATTAAATAAAATATATAATTTTCATATAAGCTGAATGGACCTGATTCTCTTTATAATATACAATTCATTCATTCATTCACTCCCTTTTAAATATATTATATTTATAAACCTAACAGTTATAGAACAATAATAAATTACAAATTTTATGAGGGACAAAATCATATCTTTTCATTTTACTTTAGTTTATTTATTTATTTTTTTAAATGACTGATAAATATTAGAAATGTCAACATCTAACAAATCAACCCATGACACATTTTATTTTCCATTTTTGTCCTTATCTACACTAATGAAAGAAATGCTGGTTGGTGAGCTTATGTTCTGGGGGGTCAACAAATAGCCATAGAGAACGATTTTTTGAACAATTCAACAAAAAAATATGACGTCGTCACCTCACGACATTACCATAAACCTTACCTTCACCCCCCCCCCCCCGATTTTTCTGTTGCTTATTCCCTAAAGGGCTAACTGTGCAAAGTTTGGTGCAAATCGGAAAAGCTATGAAATTTTTAGCTTTTAGGTTCGATTTTAACCAAAATCCAATCAACTCTATATTGATAGATTGAAAATTTGTCAATTCACCTACTCATAAACAACTCACAAACAACAATTTTGAGAAAATAATTAATATTCCTTAAAATATAAATTTTTCGATGTTTAGTAAACAAAAATTTATTGTAGACCGAGATGCCTTAAATTCGCTTTATTTTTTCTATGAAAATAGTTTCAGCCGTTTTTCAGATATTTCTGAAATACGAAATAATTTTTTTTTCACGATTACCATACTTGACCATAGTAAAAATTGATGATTGAAAATAATTTTTCCCCACGTTTCAGGAAAAACAAAAATAGGCGAACTCTATAATAGAGCCTTTAGGGTACTAAGCAATATAGTTTTAGCTCTTTTTGAGATATTTCAAAAAAAAAAAATCATAACCAATTACACTTCCCCATTCTTACGTATGGTATTAAGTAACAATTTAAATTAATAATTCAATATAATTCATTCAGAATCAGCAATTTAAAGTATAGAATAAATTGTATTGAATGAAAAAATAAAAACTTGAGAAGAAAAACTCTTTATCAATATTTCAGTGTATTTAAAAACCTTTAATTTAATCAATTACGCAAACAATCTGAAGATTGCCATCTTATTTCATTGGTTTATAAATAAGATTAAAAATTCGTTTATCAGAAAACATTTTGATTAAAACAGAAAATTATATGTAAAATGATTAAAATTTTATAATGAAATAAATAAAAAAAGTTGCATTTCGAATAAATTTTAAATTAAAAAAAGTATCAGGAACTTACCCCATGTAGACGGTGAACCACGTAGACCAGCAGCTCTATAAGACAAACAAGCAGAGACAGGTTAGTGATCTGATAAGCCTTCAGTTAGAAAATTGGAAGAATAATAAACAAGTACCTGGAACACCGAGCAATGCTCGGTAATTTTTTGATTCAGTTAAAATCGATATATTAATATTATTTTTAATTTTAAATTCAGCTAAAAAGGTCGATTTTTAATCCAGCCAAAATAAAATAAAATTGAAATAAAACTTAATTTATATTTTTACCAACGTTAAACCCGCTATGGCAATCATCAAGACGAATCACTGGCCACAAAGTTTTGATTTTAATTGCAATTAAAAATAATATTAATATCACAGAGGTTCTTTTGTTGACCCTTTTGAATCATGAAGGAGGTACATCCTACGAATTGTCGGATTTTTTAAGGGAAATTGATATTCTAATAAATTAATTTATAGAAAAATATCTTTATTTAATTAAATTCGTAAATTCTACTCAAGCTTGAGTTTTTTTATCAAAAAAAGAATTCAATATTTTTGATTTTAAGTCGATTCTTCCACGTTTTCAGTAGATGTTGCCATTAATAGTCAAAACATTAAAAATAGAATGCAATAAGGTTATTCCTCTAATATTAGATAAGAATCGATTGTTATATTTTATTATGTTGATTAATGTCCATTATAATTAGTAGATTAAAAATTCAGTTTATTGACAAAGTTTTTTTATTGAAGTTCTTCTTCAATTTTTGTACAACGTTTCGTCTCTCTCGAGACTTTTTCAAGTACTCAATTGGTTAGAACAACATTGGTTGAAATAAAGATAAAAATAACTGAGACATAGTAGAATTTTTTTCTTTCTAGATTGATACCATAAAACAATATAAGTATAAATGTAATTGACAGGTCATAGATATAAACATAGATAAAATATATTTTATTTTAAGTCGATTCCTCCATGTCCTTCAGCAATGGTTACCAATAATAATCGAAAAGTCAAAAATCCAATGTAGAATTGTTATTCCTCAAGTATTAGATGAGAATCGATGGCTATTTTTGAATTTAAATCAACATGGCCTGCAAATAGCAAGTGAAATCTGATTAATAATAAAGGAATAGAAATATCAATATTTCAAATGAATTTGGATAAAGTTTAGCAACGATCCGTTGCAGTTTATTTTATATTAATTTATGTAATAGTTGTCTCACACTATCTTTGATTTTAAACACCTCACCCATGCTCTGATGATGGTCGGATCGGGCCGAAACTTTCGAATTTGAGAAAAATAAAAGAATTTTATTCATATATAGCTGATTTGTTCTGAAAATACTCGTAATTAAATTCACACTCAGAAAAATCATTTATTTGTAATATTTATTATTTTCAATAAATGGAACATGTCCGAACTTGACAAAGGTTCAAAAAGACAGAAATATTTATAAAAACCTATAATTCAGATGGACAACGTATTTTGATTATTTTTATTAAGAATTCATAATAAATAAATAGACATGATATATTTTGAATCGAATAAAATATTCAATCTTTTTTCTTTATTAAACAATTTTAGTTGTTTTCGAAACAGATTCTGTAAGAAAATAATGTTTTAATTTGCTCAATCTCGCTTTTAATCAATCGAAGGTTCTTTAAATACCTCTTATATTGGAAAACATTGAACATGTGAGAGTTTTCGTACCCTGAAGATGACTCAATAAATACCGAAACTTTGAAATTATTTTTTTCTCTCTCTAGTCATAATATTTTCACAGGAACGTGACAATAAATTTAAAGTTTTTAATTATGAATATTTGCTGTACTTACACATTTGTTCGAAAATTGATTTAGAACAAATATATCGACAAATGGAAATTTTACCATTGTATTTCCTATATAAAAAAAAGATCCGGTATATGTAATTCATGAAATGATTTATTTCGAATATCAATGATTCATTGATGTTGAATTAGGTATTAATTGATATTTAATAAGAACTGATTGGACGATTTTACAAAGAGAGAATTATATTCAGCAAAGCACTTATGATTAAAAAAAATAGTCTTTTTTGTGTAGTGGTTATCAAAGAAAAACCATTAAGTAGTAATGATTTTTGATTACACTTAACTGAGCTAAACTATTAATATATATATATATATATATATCACTAGCATCAACTCAGGTTAAAAATTACTCTCCTTCCAGACGGCCCTAGTATTAAACCACGCATAAAAATAAATATTTACACATTTTGCTTTAAAATATCTAAAACACCAAGAAAATTATTTTTCAACTATGATTTTTTTTCTCTTTGTATGTCTGAATTCCGATATTCACGATATCCCATGAACAGAAAGTCAAAAAGTTGATTAGTATCAATACCTAAGAACTGATTAGATTTTGGAAAATCTCATTAAAAAGGCAGAAAATATTATTTTTTGAATTATTCTATTGAGATTTTAAGTTGATATTATAGAATAGCCATAAATGAACAATGTATATTTAAGTTTATTAATAATTACTATTAGGGCAGCTCTAGTGTACCGAGTCTTGAAAAAGTTTTCTCTTTTTTATTATTTAATTTGCGGGTGAACCGGTGGGAGATTCTTTCATTAGAATCTAATCAATGAAAATAAGTAGAAAGAGCACGGATAGAATGACTCTCTTTCTTTAGAGCTAAGGTGTATTGCAAGGGTGGCAAATACAAGTTCAAACCTAAATCAAATTATTAGAGATTAATTTCTTAATTTCTATTATTCTAGGAATGACCTTTTGCACTCGGACCAAAACGATTTTCGTTATAGAGAGAATATTCAATTGAACTTCATTAAAATTCAGACAAAAATGTACAAAAGAAATTACTTGTTGCGGCTCTAACTAGCAAGCGTATCGTCTTAAAAAAGTTTTTACTTTTTCTTCTATTTCTTTGTATTTTGAATCGCGTCAAAAAATCCACTAAAATTTACT
Organism: Forficula auricularia; assembly: GCA_024734495.1. Lineage (NCBI taxonomy): Eukaryota > Metazoa > Arthropoda > Insecta > Dermaptera > Forficulidae > Forficula > Forficula auricularia. The sequence goes on along the minus strand of JALMQS010000128.1, from coordinate 29,749,494 downwards.
TGACAAATAATTTTGCCGAGGAAGCACTTAATAATGTTTTCCAAAAAACCAGGACAAAATGATAAACTGACCGGGACATCTGAACCATACTTTCAAACAGGGTCAAACAAAGACGTCTGGTCAGCCTATGTATGTATGAGCTCCTTACATATCAGGCAGTGAGTTTCTTTATAACTTAGTTAAATTGATTATAAGTATATAATTATTTATAAAAGAATTCAAAATAATACCTAACTTATATTATTTCACATATACCTAGTATATAACATTATTTATTTCAAATATCAGTGTTTAATTAATGTTTAATCAAGTATTAATTAATATTTAATTAGAACTGATAAGTTAGATTTAGTTATTACTTTAGAATCTAAACAGGGGTGGTCTGCATGTAAATTGGTTCCTCACTTGGTAAAGAATGGCGCACAACTAAATAGAATTGATTTGAAAAGCAAGCCCGAGCGTCTTATCGAATTCGCTGAAAAGTGGATTCTTAATATTTTTATAGAAAAAATAATTGAAAGGAAATGTTGATTTCTTGAGAATCTCTCGAAAACAATAAACGGTGTCTACTAATCTTATTGATAAAGTAGGTGTGTATCTGTGTACGTGACCGTTCTTAATTAATTTAATTAAAATTAAAATCAAATTTAGACGAAATTATGAATGTCTATGTGAAATATTTATATTCGAGTGAATATTAAGTCAAGAGCAAAAGGCTTTAGAAAATACATTCTCATGTAAATAAAGATTTAAATTCAGAAAATGATCATAGCATTGCTTAATTATAAATTATAACATTTAAATTATTTTATTTTATCATTTAAATTGGATTTTTTGGATGATGTTGGATTCATTTAAACATAACATTTTTTTTTTAATTCCTCTTTAGAAATTTCTGAAACGTGAAGAAATATCATTACTAAGCCTATTTTTGTGTGAGAGTGTAAAATAAATTTTCGGAGATTGTCAATAAAAACATCATTCTTTATTTGCTTACATACAGATTATATAGATATTCATTCAACCTATTTTAATTTTTTTAATCGCTGTGGTAATTATTAAGTAGCAGAAGTTATTCAAAAGTATAGATTTTATTTTAATTAAATCTTGATAACTATTATGTTAGTAATAACTAGGCTGCTGCAAAAAAATTATTAATTATTTAAATCTCAGGTGTTAAAAGATTAAGAGCCACTGACCTAGAGAAAACATAAAATATGATAAATAATTAAAATAAAATTTTGTCTCCGGCTGATTATTTTTTATCAATCCAAAAAAAAAAATAAACTGCAACGGATCGTTGCTAAACTTTATCCAATGTACTATGTTATTCTAGGGTAAAGTACTTTAAAATATAATTTTACAAAAAACTTTATATGACCTTTTTTGTCGTCCTCAAGGTAAATTTGATAAATTGGTTTAGTCATTTTCAAAATATTTAGAAGAAACTAAAAAAGAACTGGAATAAAGTACTAATGTTTGTGGGCCGATATATACCAAAAACTAATCAGTGCTTCATTTTGTTAAAATAATGGTAGGTTTTCAATTTCATTTCAATCGGTCGTACGGTGTGGAAAAAATCGTGGACGAAAAAAACGATAACATACATACATCTATCCGCACGCACTTCCTGAAAAAATCTCACTTTTTGGCCTTTCGACGAGATCCCAGGTAATTTTTGGCAAAACCGTCACGTGCTAAAACTCAACCCAATTGAATATTACAATTTGTGACTTTAATTGAGACCATTGATTACGTAGTCTTTACCTGAGGACCCTTTGAAGTCTCGCTTGCCTCGAGACCGATTAAAATACTCTTTACCCATGCTTCGCATTGGATAAAGTAAAAAAAAACAATAATGATAAAATAAAACAGATTCAGGTGAATCAAGGTCTGTATAAAGGGGGCGTCCATAAATTACGTCACACAGTAAGGGGGGGGGGCATCTTAGATTTGTCCCAAAATGTGACAGGGGGCCCCGGGGATCTTAAAATTGTGATGTCACAAAAATCAAATTAAAATTTTAAATATATTTTTTATATTTCAGGTTATTATTATTCCAATCTGAAAATGTTGGTAAAATAAATCTAGACAACAAATGTCTATAATTATTAAATTATAGGGTATAAAAGTGATTGTGTGACATCATAATACAGGGGAGCTCAATGAAAATCTGAAAGAATTTGACACAGGAGGAGGGAGGGGTCTAAAAATCTTGTAATTCGTATTACGTAATTTATGAACGGCCCCCAATAAGTATACAATCTATGAAAGCAAATTTTTTTTGTTATGATAATGATGAGAGAAGGAGTTACACCAAAAAGGTGCAACCCCTAAAGCCCTGGGTTGGCCCCTCTATCGTGAAAAGAAGAAGAAAGAATTTTATGGGTTGGGTGGGGGTCGAAGGTATCTGTGGATACGGGTCTTAAATAGCTGAAGGTTATAAGTCGCGGGAAAGATGGTGGCAGGGAGCGAGTTCCAGTCTCTGGAGGTCATGGGGATAAAAGAGTTGGCGAAAGCGCTTGTTCGACTTTTATCCAATTTGACAGCGAAGGGGTGCTGAGCGTCAGAAAACCGCGTGTTTCTCGTAAAGAGGGCATTAGGGGGGATAATTGATTTCAGCTCGACTGAACAGACACTGTGATAGTATCTGTAGTACAGGGAAAGGGCAGAAACGGTTCTTCGGTGAGCTAGGGAGTCGAGTGAGTTGGTTAGAGCCGGGTCTCCTATTAGTTTAATTGCTCGCTTCTGAATTGCATCCAGTGTAGCAAGAGAATGCTTGGAGGCACCCCTCCACAGATGAGAGCCATATTCGAGACAGGGACTTATACAGTATAAGAAGTTGACTGGGAGTATAACAGCGTCTAGACTCTAAATAGGAGACCAAGCTTGCGCGCTGCAGCTTTAGCAGTGGTTGAGATATGGTCATTCCATGAAAGGTCAGACCCTAGAGTTACGCCTAGCATTGAAATTTTTTTTTTTTCTTAGGGAAAGTGGTGTAGGTTTTAGGTGAAACATGATATTAATTAATAAAGTAAAGGGTGTGTAGTTTCACAGTGAATGAAATAAAACTCAAAGAGGTTTATACAAACTCAATATATTTCGGATTATTAGTCCATCATCGGGAGTTTACAAGTTAAAACTAGTAATGATTGAACGAGTGATCACAATTAGATGTTAAAAATTGTGATCACCTCTGTTCAATTATTATTAGTTTTAACTTGTAAACTCCTGATGATGGACTAATAATCCGAAATATATTGAGTTTGTATAAACCTCTTTGAGTTTTTATTTCATTCACTGTGAAACTACACACCTTTACTTTATTAATTGAAATTTTATCCCTGAATTCTAGTGAGTTTGAGTCGAATGATATGTTTTGGACGGTTTCTGTCGACGCGCCTAGAAATAAGGCAACACTGAGTTTTCCCTGCATTGAAGTTAACTAAGTTTTGGGATCCCCAGTTTTTAAGTTTGCATAAGTCTAAATTAATTGAAGAGGCAATGTCTGCACGGTTTTATGCGATGCAGGGGCGTTATGTAGGGTGCTGTCATCTGCGTAACAATGTACCGGATTGGAGGACAAGTTTAGATGGTCGTTGATATAGATAAGAAAAAGCGTAGGGGAGATAACCGATCCCTGAGAAACTCCAGCGTTGGTCTGGAAGGGGGAAGATGATATTCCATCGATGACAACCTTAATACTACGGTCTGAAAGAAAACTTTCGAGCAACTTACAGAGTTTCGGGGCAAGGCCGACGGAGGTCAATTTGGCAAGAAGATTTTTGTGCCAGACCATATCGAAGGCTTTTGAAATGTCTAAAGCTACCGCGAGGGTCTCATTCCCGGCCTCCAGGGTTTTGTTCCAGATGAAAGAATGTAGAATGATATGATTTTATTGACCATCTCCAAAAACTTAAACGATATTTATAACTGAAGATGATCAACCGTATTTTTCATGTTCTAAGTCAGTGGCTCTTAATCTTTCACCACTTTCTTAAATAATGTATAATTTTTTCGCGACATTCTTAGTCTTTACTTACTGACATAATATGTAGTTATTAAGATTTAATTACAATAAAATATATACCTTTTAAATAACTTATGCTACTGATTATTACAGTGATTTTGCAAGAAATCGTCAGAGCTATTTTTCAAAAGAATGACAAAAAATTTCTAGTATATGTCATCTGACCAGAGGAGTCTTCATTTGAAAAAAAAAACAATATTTAAATATTTGAAAATCCAAATCGTATCATGAATTATAATGTCTAATATTATAATTAATTTTTATGAAAATTGAATGGACCTGATTAACTTTGAACAATCAATCATTTATTCCTTTTTAAATTATTTATAATCATTTTGAAATGTTATGAGGGTCGAAATCAAATCTATTTATTATTCATTTAACTTTAGTTTATTTATTTATTTTTTCAAACGGCGGATAAATGGCAAAATACGTTAACATCTCTACAAATCAACCCTTGACACATTTTATTTTCCATTTTCGTGTTTATCCACACTAATGAAAGAAAGGCCAACCAACCACCCTTAGTCAAGGGATGGTGGGTGATGAAGGATTAAAAAATAGCCTCACAGAGACGAAATTTTTATTTTATTTTTTTTACCAGTCCAAAAAAAAAAAAAGAAAATTAAATACTTGTATGTAGTACGGCCTTAGTTTGGGTTGCAGAACACTTTAACTGCCTTTTCGTAGCCATATATTTGACAGTGCGACAGGATAGGGTGCCCGCTCTATCTCCAATGTCAACAAACTTTATAGGGTCATATTCTGAAAAGATATGAGCAGGGGAGGGTTGGCCGTGAGCACCCCAGCCCCTATACACCCCCGCATCTCACTCACCCCTTTCATTCATTCTTGAACACAATATTCATTAAAAACTCGAAGCTGTGTGGGCATGCATTCAACATTGTGCGCCACGGGTCAATAATAATGCAGGGGGCTCTATGGGGTCTCCTCATTCCCTCTCCCTGGTGCATTAAACATTCGCTGAATCAGTTGGCGAACAAAGCTGTTCCGTGGCTTGTAATAGGCAAACTTTTAATCAAGTCACAAGCAAAGCAGCCGAAATCGGCTATAACCAGATGAGAGAGTGAGGGTGGTTTTATGAATAGCCGCTCCTCTCCCCCTCTCCAAACTTCCCTCAAAAATGATTGGCCACACAGTCTACTTCATTCATTCAAAGTTCAATAGAACAAAAAGAAAAAAGAAACAATATCAAAAAAATTGAAATTAGTCATTTTTAGACAAAAATAAAATTGATGAAATAATTATTATGCCCGTGATTAACCAATTGAATAGGGGGTACACAAGTGAGTTAATGAAATATTGGATAGCTTTTGTCTGGATTTGAAATGTCCTATAACATTAGAGACAGTTGTGTTTTTAAAGAGGTTTGCAACTTCCCATATATCCCTTAGCCTCTCTCCCAAATCAATTTTATTATTATTAGATTAAGACTAGACCATCCAAGAACTAACCACTGATTTTTTTCTTATCTAGAAATTCACTGTTTTCACTAATTTACAATTAGGGATAGATTTTTTTACTATCAATTTTAAAATAAAAGGGTAATTATAAAAATCTTCAGAAATTATCAAACCTAGTTATGATTTTCCTTGAGAATATTATGAAAGAAATCTTCATGAAAGAAAATTACATTAGATAATCTTGGTTTTTATTTTAAGATTCTTCTTCTTTTTCAAGTGCCATACTCGATTCCGAGCCTAAGCGATTACTATGTAGAGAGTATCCTCTCCATTGTAATTTTCCTGGGGAATTTTTTCACAGGGGTGGTTTCTCATTGACTTCCTCTGAATGAGTCAGATTATAGTTGGTCAAATATTTGCATCGAGTCGGGCTTGAACGAAAATACTAGAGCTAATAACTTCAAATTTTAAAGAAAAACTTCTAAAAACAATTTTTCATCCGGTTCAATCACGATTTTACGTTTTAAAAGTATCCTTCTCTCAAAATTTTTATTTGGTAGTCGAAGAAATCTGGGTAAAATTAAATGTAAATGTGATTTTAGAAGTTTTTTTGTATCGGCCATTTAAAAATTGAATTTTTCCTCTAACATTTACGTTTTAAACCTAAGTTTATTTCAAATTTTAAGTTATTACTCCAATAGTTTTAGTGGAATTGTGCTATCTTAAAATGGTGTGTGTTTAATTTTTGAAATTTTAGCTCATTTCTTTTTTTTTTTCAAAATATTTCTACTAGAAGAAATCGATAAATCTGAAAATCTTTGATATTTATACGTTTGTTTTAAAATTAATAGGAAAAGATCTATCACTAAATAAAAAATTGGAGCTGTGAATTTTGCATGTATAAAAAAGACGTCAATTTAATTTTAAATATAAATTCTTAGATATCTAGATTTCAGGTAGAAATAAAATTATATTTTAAAAAAACTAAAAAACATGCTTCTAAAAAGTACAAAATAATATAATACTTAATAGAAAAAGTGTGGGGCGCAGGAACATGTACTTTTAATTAATTTCGAAAAAGTGCCCCACGGTTTTTGATTAAGTATTACATTATTTTGTACTTTTTAGAAGTATGCTTTTTAGTATTTTTTTTAATATAATTTATTTTTTTACTTTTTAAGCCCAAAATCTAATCAGTTCTTTGTTTTGGAAATACAAACATTTTGATTCTATAATAAATGTTCTACGGTCTTTAGTTCTCGAGTTACTATAGGTATCAGAATCAAGATACACACACAAAGAGAAAAAAACAAGTTTTAGAAATACCAAATTATAAAAAAACCTTGATAATAAAAAACAGATATTTTATCACCAAAATAAACTTTATATAATAATATTCGTTTTCGAGCTATCGTGAGAGTATCGAAATCCACACATGTAAACAAAAAAATCTCGATTGAGAAATTTTCAAACACGGATATGGGAAAAAAATGGATTAATATAAAATTTATATTAGCTGACTGTACCTTTTTACCCTTTTTAATCCACTAGTCAGTTAAAAAGGCTCAACGACTTTATATAGGTACTATATGTACATAATTAAAATACAATATGGATTAATTTGGATCTTCATGAATATACATCTATACATATCTACAGTGAAAACACCTCAAATCTGAACTAATTGGGGCTGTAGCCTGTTCGGATTTCCATTTGTTCGGATTAGCTGAAAGGAGCTTCGACAATTGAATATAACTGATATCAAGTTCAAGATTAAGTGATATTTTGTGTGTTTCTATTATTATTTCATTGTTTTTGAAAAGTGATTAACCTAAAGAATTTCAATAACTAACTAACTTTTACCGTTTTTCAATCCTGGATGACATGTAGACACATTATCACTTTGTTAGGTATGCTAACTGTACTTCTTCGTTAATTTTTCAATTAATTATAGTAAAATAAGGTTATAATGTAGAATATTTACATTATTGTTTTGTGACTAAATTAATAAGTTTCTCTTTTTTGGGTTCGGATTTCCCGAGATTTCGGATTTCTTGGGGTTTCATTGTATATGTAACTGAAGCATGACACGAAACATTTAATATATTTAATTGAAACCTAATTATTTATAGATATAGACAAGTATATAAAAATTGGTCTTTTTGCCCCTACCTACCCTAAATCTCCTTATTTTAGTGACTATTTATTTAATATCCTGATGTCTCTCTCATCTTTTCTTCAGCTTTAATAAAAGACTTCGTCTAGAATTCTAGCATATAGTTTTATCGATTTGTAATGGGAAGGGATAACCAACCCTTTATAGTCAAAGACCCAAAAGCCAGGCAGGCGGGCGGCATTTAAAGAACGCACACATTTTCAAGAAGAAAATATATTTGAAATTTGAAACTCTAGCAGAGAGTTAATGGAGTTTCACACATTTGACCCTTCCAAAGGAAAACCAAGTGAAACGAAGGCCGGGTCAAGGGTGGGTGTGCGCTTTGCCAGGGGGGCGGTAAGAGAGAAACCTGAAACGGGCCCCCGAGCTAAGGCTTTTAAATTGTCCTGTGCTTTCGATTTTTATCTTCCCTTCTATCAATAAACTTGTAAGTTAATCTTTGCCTCCCCAGTCAAGCTTTCTTCTTACCCACTCTCCCTAGCACAACCCAACATCGCAACCCCGAGCCTTTAAAGATCCACTTTTTTAAGATCTTTTTGCAACTGATTCTAACTTTTTTATTTTCTTCTATTGTTCCAGGAATTCTATGCGCCGACAGAGAAACGAACATCTACCACTCCTTATTCGGTAAATAAACAATAAATATATATTTTAGTATATATATGGGGGTGATTGGGAACACTTGACTACCTATGGAAGACATAGTATGTTTGTTACATTGAATTTATTTGAAGAATGTATTTTTTTTTTCGTTTTCCAAGACTGGTTCTGTTTGTTGTGAAATAACTTTTTATCATAGTTCATTTTCATTAAAGAACAGTCATTGTACTATACAAATACTTATCACTAAAACTATAATAAATTCGAAAATTTCACTACTACCAATAAAACAAGATCTCACAGAGTCAGGACCCAGACAGGCCATCGCAATACTTCCCCATTATATTCTATAGAATATAAATGTGAAAGTAAAAATTAGTAGCAGAGAGTCTTTCCCGACACTTTTATAATCTTCAAGACGATGGTGCACAGACACCTACTACGTCTTCACCCTTTCTTTTGATCAATTTCCCTTTCTATACACTAATGCAAGGGTCTTTCGAGATCTATAGGGGCTGCATCTTCTTGGTGCGGCCCTATTTGCATTCGATGCCATTAAAAAAATTAAGTGTAAGTGGATAGAAGAATCCCTGAAGCTTTTCTCCACTTTGTCAGGCTTTTAATCAAACTATCAGATTTTTAAAAGTATTTCTTCTTTATGTGCTATCAATAATAAATAAAATAATATTTTTTATTAATTTAATTTAACTATTCCAGTAGGTATATTCTTTTTTCTCAAAGCTATTTCTTAATTATAATAGTTTCAGAGGTTTTGAGCAGACACGAGTCTGAGTTTGATCATTTTTAAATGCATTACACACATAAACAAATACATAATATTAAAAATATTAAAAAAAAAATATATATTATACTTCACCTAGAATCTGACTAAGAGCACTGTTCCCGAAGGCCATAAAAATGCATTAGAATATAATACTGAAAAATTCCAAAATAGATTTGGGATTAATTCTGAATGGAACTCAAAATTAGCGATCGGGACCGATTGGCTATCCTTTCAGGTGGACCCATCTGGTATATGATATTTAATTCAAAAATTTAATCTTTTTTTGTAAAATTTGGTGTTCTAATGATTCTAAATTTAAGCACACTGAAATGTAATAAAAATTATCCATGACATACTGTCTTGAGTTCTTAAGAAATGTAAAGTCTTCTCTATCGGAATTTTGAGCGTATATATTTAATGTAATAGGTATTTTATAGAAGATAAATTATTTTTTATTTAGCAAGGGGGTGGCGGTGGAGGGTACAAAGGTAAAAAGATAAGGGCTGAACATGTGTAAAAATTTTTAGAGACTTATAGAAGAGAATTTGATGGGCGAATGGACAATTGACTTATAGAGAAGGAAAAAAAGATAAACGAAGGACGGGGAAGAAGAATAAAAGAAACGAAGATGGAGAAAAGAGAGGGAAGAAGACAACAAATGTTTTCAGAGAAATCATTAGTCATCGTCAAAAGTGCATTCGCGACGAGCCGGCACAATACACACTTGAAGGGGGACCTTTACATATAATTTGATTTAGCTGGGATTTTATATTATAAATAAACTTTGTATTAGACAACTTTTCCCCCGTTTAATTTTTTTTTTTTAGTTTTTTCCCTCCACCCTAATATGTAGATACTTAATTGTGCCCATAATTATGAAAGTGGTCTAAGTCATTGATTGTTAGTTTCGAGATATTTAAAGTTTTATAAAATAAACAAGATTCGAATTCTGTATAATGAGACAACTAGAAATCCACTTAACGGTTCAATTTTATGCGATTTTTCAAAACCGACATCTTATTACTGTTCTTTTTAAATGGATGGAACATAAAATATGAAAAAACAAATTTTTTAATTTTTTTGACTTAGTCCAATTTCATAATTATGGGTACAATTATAAATCATTACCAAAAATTGTAATTTATCCAATCCTACTACCAATATTTCCATCTAGGCTTCTTCAAAATTGATTCCATTGGTAAGCAACACCACTAAAAATGGGACAGGTTTAACCAAAGAGGAGTCGAGTTAGTATATTTTAAAATCTTCTTCCTACAAGCTTTGAATATTTACCCTTCTCATAATTTAATTAATAATTCTAAAGATAATACATAGGTAGGTAGTTTTATATACATGTGAGATAGTTAATTCTCTTTCTCTACATTTTATATCTAACCCAAAAGAGGGTAAAATAATCTTGATAATATTTTATTAGGATGAAAGGGCTAATCCTCTCTTTATACTCCATCACAAAGCCTCCCAATTAAAATGCACGTGTAAAGGGTCATAAGTCACCAGGTTTTTTTAATCTAGTTTACACATAATTAAAATTCAAATGCAAACCTTAAAGAGCGAATTTTATTCCTAAAGCTAACAAATCAACTTTGTCTTTTGTATAGGTACGTACGTGAAAGTGAAAGCGTTTAAATAATTATTCTATAAAATTGTTTTTTGTTCAAATGATCGATAAGGATAAGGGAAATTGTTTTACATTTCCTTTTCACAACAAATAGAAACAAATGTTTCTTTATGAAGTAATGAAAACATTTTTTCACGGGAGTTATTTAAATTTAAGATTTTTACATATTTTTAAGTTTTACGGTCCCCTGAATTTTTAGGACATGTCTTTGTCTCTTTTACTTATTCGCTTTTCCAAATTAAAAAATTTTGATACCTAGAGTAGCAGAGCTGTTGAATTTTTAAGAGTAAAACAAAGAGGTGTGTTCTGCTTGGTCTAAATAATTATATACACATAAATATTTAATTGTAAATATGTGGAAATCTGAGTACACTTCAGTATCCCAGCCAAGTTCGATTCGAGCGGGCGTGCACTGCCATACAACCCTTTTCAGGAAACAACTCGAACCATTTTGATTCCTGTGTAACTTCACACTGGAAATCTGTACATGGCTGAATTTTTCTTCTCACTAATGGTCCATAAGCTTAACTAAATTTCATATTTCTATTGCTTATACCGTCCAAGCTACAAGTAGATAAAAATATAGACGTTCATTCACTCACTCAGTGATTCATCAAAATTCTAGAGGACTTCCGCTGATTATAGAATGGTGAAATTTGGCATACCTACTGGTAGATTTGTACCCCAAACTCTACCGTCAGTCAGGGATTGACGAAAAAGCCTATATTTGGCTTCTTGTAACTTGGACGGTATAACCAATAGAAATATGAAATTTGCTAATTTAGTTAAGGTTATGAAACTAGTATTTTTTTTTTTTTTTTTTTTTTTTATTTATTTAATGTTACCGGGAACAAAGCCCATTTAGACAGCACATAAGTAAGTAAGTGTTAGTAGGGTTAGTGAGGGATCCGAGTTTTCAACCGGTAGAAATTTTTATTTGCCAGCTAGGATCGAACCCCGGACCTCCACCTCTACATCGTCATAATCGATCGATGCCGAAGCGAAGCTAGTGCGTTAGCTGACTGAGCTACCCGACTCCCCTATGGACCAATATTGTTGAATAAAATTTCAGCCATGTAGAGATCTCCAGTGCTAAGTTACGGAGGCTTTCAAAAAGCTCGAGTTGCTTCTTGTAAAAAAGGGTTGTCTGGCAGTGCACGCCAGCTCGAAACCAACTTGGCTGGGGCACTGCCGATGCCGTGCCCCCAGTAATTATTCTGAAAAATTATTTTTTGTTCAATTGATCGATAAGGATAAGGACAATCGTTTCTTTTTCTGCTTTGACTTCCCCTCTTTACAAATGTCCTTGGACAGTAAAAATAGCAAAGGGAGAATTTTTAAGAATTGCGCATACTATATATCACCCTTCTCTTCCTAGCCCTTTTGAAAAATAAAGTAAAAAAAGATTCTTGATGGGTAGACAAATGTCTCTCCATTCGAACATTACCAATGCAAATCATCTGCAAAAAATAATATTTTTTGCAAAGGTGTTTTCAAAATAATAATGATTATAAGAAAATATGTATATTCTAGGGTCGCTTACATGCACCCTCCATATAAATTTAACTTAGACTGATCTTAGTAACAATCTAATATTAAAATTAATAAAAAATATAATTTTCTCTAAAATTTGTGTGGGATAATGGTGGGATCAAGAGGCAACCCTGATAAGAAAAAGACCAATTTCCAAATAAAATCGTTTATTAGAAAATAAATTTTAACCTTTTGAAAAAAAAGAAGAATCTTCTCTATTTCTTCTGGGTTTAAAAGAGTCAATTATGTAAGTTTGTAACCCCTACATTCTTGTATACTATTTTACTTAGTTTTGGTGTTATAAATAGTAACTTGCCAATATATCAAAATAGTTTTATATTTATTTATTTTTTATACAATTCTGGTTACAAATCAGTGAAGCTTTTAAGCTCTGATAAGAAGAGAAGATCTTCGGAAACGTTAGTTTTTAAAAAATTGAAAATTATTTTTAATTTTATTAGAAAATTGTTCTTTTCATTATACTTGTATGTTCATTAAATTTCAATGATATCTACCAGCCTATCTCTAAGAAAATGTTTGTAATTTATTTAAATTTTCAACACTAGCAGTAATTAATAATATATAAGAAGCAAAAACTACACTCTCCGCTGATTTATTGTTAGTTATCGACTTAAAAAAAACAAAAAAAAAAATAGTTATTGACTTAGGAAACTTAACTTGCCAGAAAAGTGCAGCTTATTAATACAATATTTTGTTCCATTTTTATGCCGTTTAGCTGCTCCAGTTCAAGACCCTCTCTAAAACGATTTAATTTTTTTCCCTAATTTTCTAAAAAACTCTGCCGAAAATTCTGAAGCTAGAATGTCTCAAAACTAATAACTACTTTGTGTTGAAAGAAAAAATACTAATCAGAACAAACTTTATAAGCTTCTTGAGTTATCAAGGGTGCCAGACAGAATCAAAAATTACGTTGGAAATTTAATTTCCTACAAGCTACAGACATTTCTAAAGTCAAATAAGCAAAAAGGAAATAAACATTTTTTTACTAACACTATCCAAACGCGTGACGAACTCTGTTCGCACCGAATGTATCGAATTAATTTTGCTTTCTTCGGTATTTACTTTTTGTGAACAAACATGGTAGACTATCATTTTAGAATCACGCGGACAACCTCATCCTTTCGAAACATAGATGCACTCAAATTCTTGTTCGCTGCTCTCGTGAGAAGTAAACTTGAATACTGCAGTGTAATATGGAACCCCTACTATGAGATACATAAGGCATTCTTGGAAAGAGTCCAGCATAAATTTTTGAGGACGGTTAATTATAAACTAGTCATAAGTATAGATAATCTGAATTATGACTATCTAATTTCACACCTGAAACTCAACACACTGGAACAACGACGTGATTACAATGACATTTCCTTCCTGCTTAAACTTATTTCCGGGAAAATCGTGTGTCCAAAAATTCTATCTACGCTAAATTTTAGAATCCCATCCCATAGCACGAGATCCCAAGATATGTTTGTAGTTCCACATCACTCGACTAACTTCGGTAAAACCAACGCCATTGACAGAATTCAAACACTAGCAAATAAACACTCGACCAATCTTGACCTTTCCAGCACAACTCCTCACTAACTCAAAAAAATCATCTTAAAACCATCAGCCACATTGTAAAAACCACTTCAGTGTAATAAGTTTGTTTTTTCTCTCTGATACCTATCTGTTATTTTATTATATCCATATTGTTTTAATATTGTATCCTGTATATGTTTCTTTTTCTGTATTGGACATCTTGTCCGTAAAACTAGCTAAACAGCTAAATAAATAAATGAAACCTGAAAAAAGTGTCCTTGCTGTATGTAAGTAAAAATAATAATAATAAAGTAGATAACCCCTTCTTGAACTGAAAATGACACTAATCCGTTTTTGCGTCGAGTGATATTAACCAGAGGTTAGTTGAGGTTTTAGGCTAATCCCCTTCAAGTCAACGTGATGGGAAAAATTATTACCGCGAAACTTTTTTAATGAAAGGGATGCGGAAAAGGAAGGCGAGGGTTCTATAAAACAGCAGAGGCTAGTATACATAACAAGGAAAAATACTTGTTTCCCTTAACTTAGCAGGAAGAGTTGGTTAGAAGGTATTTATGGGCTAGAACAACCATATGCTAAAAATAGAAATTTAATTAATTTTTCAATTAAAATCACTCCCTTCACTTATGACCTACAGGTATTTTCAATTTATTGTTTAAAAGTACAATGAGAATCAATATAACTATTGACATTTTGAAATAAATAAAATAAATAAATAAAGACCTTTATTATCCAATACAAAGAAATTATAAATGTTTCAGAAATACAAAAAAAACTTCGACCTCGAGGGCCAAAAACCTCACCATCGAATGTCCATTTTTTTTTTAATTTTTAACATATTTTTGTTACTCCTTATTTTGGTAAGGGAAAAAATTGATAAAAACCCCATACTTTGTTTTTTAAAATAAAAAAAAATGACATTTTGAAAAGGAAATTGTAGGAAATGGGAAATCTTTTTCAAGACCCGATACGCTTTCCTTTTTATAATTTTGTTTTAATATTTTTCAGAGAATTTAGATTGATATGGTTGACAAGTACACCCTCCTGATATGGTTAATATGGTTGACAAGTATTTCCTCCTTAAGTACAGCATCCATGCCAAATTATTTTCAAAATGTTGCTTCAAAAAATTTGTTCCAAAATAAATGCTATATTTATGAAAAGAAGAAAAAAAATATTGAAATACAGCATTTTTAAATTGGAACTCAATTCTCGATGTAGCAACTGATTTGGGACAGAGGGAGAATTATACTATTGATTGTTTTATTTTCATGGGGGCACTATTATTATTTTTTTTCCAATGATATCGAATACAAGAAGGGACGCACCAGAAAGATGCACCCCCCCCCCCTCCCCCTAGATCCGACCCCTTGTGTGTCTATAGGTAAATCCGGATGCCTCTGGGAAAAGGTGTAGTTTAATTATGTATAAAACCAGAAAAAATCGTATTGATACTGACTATATATATATATATAGGTATGTGTGTATGTTTATTTGCATCAAACAGAGGACGACCTCTTTGTTTCTCTTTATGAAAATTCAAAGTGCCATATTGAGAGCTATCGATCGCTGTAGATAATAAGCTAACATTTACCAAACAATATATATATTAATATAGTATTAGTATATTAATAAACTGTTCCTATGTGCCAAGTTTCAACGTTCTAGCTAAAACAGTTCGGTGGAAAAAATTTCCAAATTACTGAAATTTGCCAACAGCTTACAGACTCTTGAAAAATCTTTCACTTTTCCCTTCAATTTTAATTTACTTGCAAGCTACTCGAATAAATTTAATTATATGCTTTTACTATTATAATAATTTAATTTTTTTAAATTTTTAATTCCCTTTGGTTTTGTGAATTTCTCTAATTTCAGCCATTATTTACACGAAAGATTAGTTGCAAAGGAATAAGACAAAGGCTCTTCCGTTTCCTTTAATAAGCTCTTTGTGCAATCTCTTTTAAATGTAGACAAGAAACGGGGTGGTGGGGGTGGTGGTGGTGGTGGATGGGTGGATACCAAATACAAATCATTTACAACCAACCTACTTTCTCTCTCTCTCTCTCTCTCTCTCTGCCTTTATACTTTCTCTCCAAAACTCCCACGCTCATACCACCCACCCTTCGTCTAATGTTTGTTTTACTTCATTTAATTTATTTTCTTATTAATCTTAAGGATTTTTTCCCTTAACTCGGAATAAACCATTTATTTTAATCTCTTCAATAAATTTTAAATTACAATTTTTTAGTGAATTTTCAGATCTTTTCTTTTTAATGTATTTACAATCATGGAAAAAGATTATCAATCTGTATAAATTTTGACGTAAATGCTTGCCTCTTTTCCAACCCAAATCTTTCAACACTCTAAAAGTCCCACATCGCGATTCTATTATTAAGGTAGGTAGTTCTTTCACAAATACAAAAATTCAAGAAGTCTTTGAAACTTGGAATATAAATCATTAAAAGCATAATATACATACTGTTAAAATTTGAAGACGATTTTCCACACCAAACATGAAATAATTGCAATTAAAAATGACATTTTTTACATAGGGTAGATAGGGAAAGGTGGGAATATGATCATTATTTTATTTTTTTTCATTGAAGGACTTTCACCATCTTGATGAAAAAACTAATATTTGTTTGAATAATATATTCGGAGTAACTTAAAAAAAATTGAAATTATTTACCACGTAGTTTTGATAAAAAACAAAAAAAACTTATTTGGGCTATTAATTTTAGTGGAGGGGATATAAAATCAATGGCTTGGAAACGATCCTGCTACTATGTGTGTATCCATATAGAGATTTCGTAGTGTGAGTGGACAGTCACGTTAAAAAAACATAACCTAAAATTTTAGTTCCGTTCATATTTATAGAGTGGTTACAAGGCTAAAACTTTCTGTGTGGATTGTCGCAAAAGAACCTCTTAATATCTTAAATAAGAGTTCTCAGGGACTTGGAATTCAGGAAAATCGAAAACAACAATTATTTGAAAGGAATGTTTTGTATCTTTATTGAGATTTATCAAACTTTTAATTTATGATCCTTTTGTCTGTAATAAAAATAAACTTTTCTTCGTTCCCTAAATTTAAATTTGTTATTAATTGTCTTTACACGGCCTCGTTGTGGTCGCGCCCCGGGTGAAGAGAAAATTATTTTCGATCTTTGGGGTCTGCGATCGATTGGGAGGCGCTGGAATATTTAATTGTTTAATTAATGAATCAAGGCCTAGGCTGCGAAAAATGAACGAGGAGAGGATTAAAAAGAAATTCCATAATTCATATAGACGAAAGGTATTAGTTTGGGTTCAGGGATCAGTAGCTTAGTGGATATGGGAGTTAAAACTCTTATGACAAAGCATTGCAGTACACATGCAAAGATCCCGGGTTCGAGCCCCGGCTGATCCTTTTATCTGTAATAAAAATAAACTTTTCTTAGTTCCCTAAATTTAAATTTTAATTTAATGTTTCATGTTAAATTTAATAAATTCAAAAAATTCAAAATATTTTCATAGTGAAGTATTCCTGTATTCTAAGTATTATAGAATCAGGAACATTTTTTTTTAAATGTATTGAGCTAAAAATCCATTTATTTAATCTAACAAAAAATATTATATTTAAGAGCTTAATAAAGACCCAATAAATAGATGAAAGAAACGTTTCTTTCAAATTAATTGTTTATTCTAATTTTTCTGAGATCCATGTCCCTGAGAACTCTTATTTAAGATTTGCAAAATGATAGATGTGAATCATAAAATAATATTATTATTTATTTTGGGAAAAATTGTAATCTAGCTCTTCATCTTCCTCGTCACTTTTCTAAATATCCCTTGAAATATATCTAAAAAAATCCTTTTTATCTTTGAGACCTCCTAATCATATATTTGAGCTTCTTTTTCAGCTTCTTTCACAAACTTATTTTTTCCTTATCTTCTCGAAAATTTCCTGATTTCTAATCCGAACTAGTCAATTAAATTTCAGCCATCTCCTTGAAAATGATATTTCAAAAACGTTTAAATCTCTTCTTGTTCATTATTATATCGTCCAAGTTTCAGGGCTACATACCTAAATATTATTATTTCCTAGGCTCACTAACAAGAACCATAATAATTGCTTTCGGATTTAACATAAGTTTAATTTGAATTCTTCCGTTCTAAATTATTTTAATTCACAGATAGCAAAATTCTTTAACCCTTTTTATGTTACTTGTCTTAAATACTCTGATGTTTCTTTTGCTCTTATTTCAAGTCAATAAAATTCCTGTAGGGGTGCAATGATATAAAGAGAAATAGTAGAGGCGAAGGTATCTGTGCAATGTGCACCCTTGAGAGTCTTAAGGTCTGAAGCTTGTAGGAATAGAGAAAGGGGGAAGCATGTTGAGAGTTCCCGTCTATAGAAGTCACGAAGCCAAATGTATTTTCAAATGAACTAGGTTAGTATTCTCGAATTTAACCGCAAAGGGTGGTAGGAGATGTTTTTTAAGACTAAACCAATAGTCTAGTTTTCATTAATTTATATTTTTATTCCTTCTGGTTAAGTTTTACGATATTTGGTTGTCATAAGAAACAGTCTTGGTTACACTTATAGATTTGAAAGGACACGGACACACAATGAAGTGTCATTCCCAGAATTTAATAGATATTAAACTTCAAAGATAACTCTAAGAAAAAAAATCAATCTTTGGTCCTTAAAATTCTATTTCTGAATTCATTTTTTTGTTCTTGAATCGTTTTATAGCTTCTTCTATATATAAAGTAAATAATAATAATAATAAGTAATATTGTAGGCACAGGTTCTAATTTTCTAAAATTAATAAATTCAAATGTTATTAATATTCTATTAAATACTTATCCGAAAGAATTATTTCATGACCTTCTAAACTCTAATCTCAAATTAAAATATTTATTTTAATCAAAAGTCAAATTTTTACTATATTTAATTAAAATTAAAAACAAGTGGTTTTTTGAAATTTTGAAGAATATTTTTTTAATTCTAATAGTTTAGTACTCGGTTCGAAACTCACTAGGCGATTCAATATTGAAATTATAGTCAAAATCGTACAGTTTTTTTTCATATGAATTTCTGTCTAGCTGATTATTACCTAATGTCTGAAATATCAAGAAAAATATTCATATTTTTTCTGTTATATCGTATGTATAAGTGTAAGCAGGGATGAATTAAGAATGGAAAAGTAACAATTGGGTCCCTGGAATAATAAAGAAGCAACAAATGGCAGTATTCGTCTTTATAATATTGTAGTTAGGTAAATTAGTTTCGCTCCAAAAATTAATATTTAATTTGGACCAATATATCTTGTTGAGGGCTATTTGCAAAAAACGCCATTATCTCTAAGTGTGAATTGTTGCCACTATAGTTCGAGGATGGAAGCTCTAAAAAGTTCTTCCTTTTTTCACTATGTTTGTTTATTCAGGTCTCACTATTATAATTTCTAGCTAGATAAAAAATTAAGAAAATCATAAAAAAACTTAATATTATATTAGTTATAGATATAGGGAAAGCATTTGAACGGTTTTAGTTGAACTGATTTTGCGGGTAAAAGACTTGATTGATTTTTTTAATACCAAATAAGTATTTGCACAACGAAATAATTATTACAATAAATACTGAGAAAAAATGCAGATTTAGCTTTTTCATAGACAATTTAATTCATACACTAAAAGTCCCATAAGCAAGGGTGTTTTTGTCACTATGACAGCGAAAAAAGTTTACTCTAACTTTTCCAGTGACAAAACTGAACCTAGCTTTAAGATTCTAGTAGGCCTACATCATCGGTGTCTAACAACACTGACATGACAACCATACTAACCATACTAACTAATTTATGTCTTAATTTTGTTAATTTTTGATTTACGTATAGATTCATTAAATTGTCTTACCGAATTACACTCAAGCTTTTTTTTTGGGTCTAAATAAACTTGATATTTTATAATTCGAGTTTTGTTGCCTTTGGGCAATTTAACTCAAAAAACTACCAGAAAAAATTACTCGTCCTACTGCCAGGCAACAAAATTCTCATTAAAATGTCAAGTTTACTTCGGCAAAAAAAAGCTCTCGTGTAATTATAAGTGAGAAAATGATTGAAAATTGTGAAATTTTTTCAGGTACCTACCGAGTAACCAATCGAATCTTAAACAAGTTTACTTTTTTCTTCAAATTTTATTTTCATAATTTATTCACTTTCTTTTAAATTCAGTGAAATTATTGCCTTACTAGATATGATGCCATATAAAAGTAGATACCTAGATATATTTTTCAATAAGTTATTTTTGCATGGATTATGTTATGTATTGTCTGTCCAATTAATGAATATATAAAACCCCTCTCAACTTTACAAACTTGAAATATTTTATAACTCTAATTTGACTTGTTTCAGAAGCTAGGATTTTCCCACTTAGCCGAATATTTTATCATTTGAATTTTATTATAGGTACAATCACCATTAGTTATTCAAATCTCATTTTGTCTCTACCTTAAATATTATATCCATTGGCTAAATTTGCCATCTGTTTTACTTTTCTATTAATTTAATAATAAAAATTTAAAATCTCTGCATGTTAAAAATTCATTGCCTTTTCGTGTTTTTATTTCTTAACAGTCAATAATTTATGAAAATTTTAAAGAAAATGAATGCCTGCGGGCGTTTTTGAAATTTCGTGGTTCCTTGTTAGGAAATACAATTAACAGATGGCGAATATTTATTAAATAAACTGCTGTTCGCATCAATCACTCTTGCTACCCTTTAATTAGAAATAATCATGTTAATTTAGAAATTTTAGAAAATAATTATAGTTATTTATTATTATTGCAAAATATCTCAAAATTGCTTAAAAAGATTTTAATAATAAAAAAAATAAAACAAAATAAAATAAAATCCCATCACCACAAAGTCTTAGAAATTAAGCCTAACTAGAATCGAAGATTTGATACTTGAGTGGTTGAATTAGTTGCATATTTGACAAAAATTAACTACATTTGATTCGCGATTGAATCAAATGTAGAAAACATTCGATTAATTAATGGCAAGCTTCTAACATACATGCTAATAGATCAAGTGCTCTGGACTGGGAGATCGAATATATAACATCTGAGATTTCAAATTCATTTGGTTATTCATCTGAATGTCATGCGGCCTATACGCGAAATGACGTTGGATTGTAGCTAGATGGATCACATCTTTTTCTCTCTTGGTCCAGACTTAAGACTCCGCAGACTCCAATAGCGTCATCCGCAGTAGTCTCGCGATAAATATCTTTTTCAAATAAGCGCGGTCAAAATAATTCTCGTTGATATATCAATTATTCTTTGATATATTAATGAGAAAAATTATAAAAATTTATTTAACATCATTATTTCAAGTTAGAAATATATAAGTTCAGATATTATTTTCACTCAATATTTGACAAAAATTCCCTACATTTAATTCGCGATTGAATCAAATGTAGAAAACATTCGATGAATTAGTTGTTTATTGAAAGGAAAATTTCGGATGAAACCAGCTGGATTGCACATTATTCATGAGGAAATCTCATCAGAATGCACGACGTTTTCACGCTTACTTCTGGAGTCGTTTTCAAGTGCTGTAGAGAAGTCTATTGATGAGATTTTATCATTATTAATGTTCAATCTAGATGGTTTTAGCCGAAACTTTTCTTTGGATAAGCCAACAACATCGATAAAATTATATTTTAAAAAATATTTATAAATTATAAAAAATTATATATAGGTATATATTACATAATATCCAGTCTAAACACAAAGTATGCATAGTGAGATCTTAACCAAAATCTAAGCAGGCTATAATTTTAATTAAAAAGTAAAAAATATAATAAGCAAGAGACAGTTTTCGTAACCTGAAGATGATTGAATAAATAGCCGAAACCTCGAAACTGTTTTTTTTTTAATATTCACATTTCACCAATTGAAAAATATATTCGGTTTTAAAACTGGCGGGAATAAAATTTAGGGAGAGAAGACTAATTTACAATCTATAGCAAAACCAGATGGCAATAATAAATATTGGAGATGAATAAAGAGTAGCCAAAATAAAAAAAAGTTATAAGACAAGGATGTGTGTTGTCACCCATGATTTTCAACTTATACATGAAGAAGCGATAAAAGAATTCAAAGACAAAATTGATACAGGTATCGAAATCCAAGGATCAAAGATCACTATGCTAAGATTTGCCGATGACACTGCCCTGTTATGAAGCAACAAAAAAAATTAGAGGACGCTCTGAATGGAATTAACCAAATCCTAATAGAAGAAATCAAAATGAAAATAAACAAGAATAAAATCAAGATCCTAGTTTGAACAAAGAAAGAACAAACGAGACAGGAATGCGTCAAAATTGATCAAGAAAATCTAGAAGGAGTTAAGGAATTCCGCTATCTAGGAAGTAAAATAACATGGGATGGGAGAAGCGTAACGAAATTAAATCAAGAATTGCCCAAGCAAAAATGGGGTTTAATTCAAAACAAAAACTACTATGCTCCTCCTCAATCAGCTTAGAAAACAGGAAGATGCTATTGAAGACATATGTATGGAGCATAGCCATGTACGGGTGTGAAACCTGGACAATTGGAGAAGCGGAGAGAAAAAGATTGGAAGCTTTCGAAATATGGTGATACAGAAGATTGATGAATATCAAATTGATGAATAGAAGTACAAATGAAGAAGTTCTTGGAAGAATCCGAGAAAAAAGACCTTGTGGAAGATTCTGAGGAAAAGAAGGGGTCAGATGATGGGGCACACACTGAGACAAAGGGGATTGTTTAGGAATATCTTGGAGGGGAAGAAAAGGGGAAGGCCAGATTAGAATATTTCGACCAAATAATTGAGGATATGGGATGCGAGACATTTAGAAAGGTCAAACAGCTGGCGGGGGACAGAGCCGAGAGGAGGCGGGTGGTTGCGTCAAACCTGTCTTAGGACTCTTTACTTAATGATGATGATTCGATTTTCAACGATTATTATTTTAAGATTATATTAATATAAATAATAAAATAATAATAATATTACTCTAATAATAATTTGTCCAACTATATTTTATCAATTTTTTAATTATTTAACAAAAGCACAACGTTTTGATCATTGATATAATTGAATGGAAATTAGTTAGACTGGTAAAATTAATTATGAGGTTTGGTTATATATATATTGACTTGAATATATTATAATTATTTGCAAAATAATTCTAAATAAATGTCTATTTTACATATACCTACTCTTAACGTATAAATGATTTATTTTGAATATCAGTGATTCAGTGATGTTTAATTGTGTATTAACTAATATTTAATAAGAAAGAATAAGAGTGATTACCTTAGAATCTGAATAGAGATGGTATGTATGTAAATTAGTTCCTTCTCTGGCAAAGAATGATCCACAATTAAATATAAATGAAACGCAAACCCGAGCTTATTATTGAATTCCCTGAAAAGTGAGTTCTCAATAATTTTATGAAAAGTTTGTCGAAAAAGCGAAATTTCAGCTACTTTAGAATTTATCCAAATGAATAAGGCTTTCTTCTAATTTGATCATGTATGTGTGTGGATATATATGACTATATGAGCATATGTAATTAATTTAATTATTTTATAATAAAATATTTAGTTCATAATTTAAACCAGAGAATATTAGTAGCTATGTTTGCAAGCCCAGCGTATTATTGAATTCTTTGAAAAGTGAATTCTCAATAATTTTATGAAAAAAATGAAATTTCGGTTAATTTAGAATCTACATAAATGAATAAGGAGTTCTACTAATTTGATCATTTATGTGTGTGGCTATATATGCCCATATATAATTAATTTAATTATATTGTAATATAATATTAACCAGAGAGTATTATTAGCTATGTTTAAATATTTATATAATATTATACTGAATAAAAAGTCAAAAGCGAAGTTTTCGAAAATACATTCTGAAATAAATAATTTTGTGTATGTATTTATATTCAAGAAAATCTTTTTATTTTTATTTAATTATTAATTATTTATTATTATAAATTTTATTTTATTCATAATCATAATGAGTCAACTAAAGTAAATTTGGAATTTCGGTTAGAAATTCTTATTTGTATAAAAGTTTGTGAGAAAACAAAAATTGTTGACCCACTCACTCTCACATACATTTTGATAAATTACGAAATTAACAAAATTTCATGTTTTAAATATTTACTATATAATTATTTTTTTCTGGTCCTTAATGACATGATTATGATCAATAATTGTCAAAAACCTATAATAACACCTGAGATGAAATGGTATTTCCGGTTGACCGATTCGAATCAAATTCTTGATATATATGTAAAGACAAACACATACGAAGTTGTGGTTATGAGGTGAAAACAACCTCAAATATATATAATTTCAATGTATAAATTATCTTAAGCTTTTTAGGGTTTATCTCAAAAATAAAACGGGATCCTATTAGTGTCGATAGAGGTCTGTCTGTCTGTCTTTCATCAGTATATAAATCTGCCAAAAGTTTGTAGATAAAAACTTTAAATTTACTACTTATATAAGTATGTCGGTATATAATTTTCATGAAATCAAAAATCGTATTAAAATTTTAATCAAAGATTGCTTTGGGGAGGATCAAATTTTTAGTGGCGTAAAAATTAAAAATATTTTTTATTATGAGTTTTGAAGTAATCCTGTAAAGATTCATTTAAGTAGAATAAGGCTAAATTTTTATGGGTTTCATTCACTTTGTGTGAGGGAGTTCTAAAGTGACCATTTTTAGGTGATTTTTATACCTGTCGGCTTTGAGAAATAGCTTAACTTAAAATTATGATAAATTAATTAATTAATAATCTTCTCATTAATGGAAAATAAAAATGGATTTGATATCTCAATTATTTTTGGAGATATTGTCACGCAATCCGAGCCCGAATCGCACTTGACCGGCTTATTAAGTTAATCTAACCTAAGAGGAATACAAACCAATGACTTTTTGAGCTTTTTTTGTGTTCTAAAGGGCATAAACACATATTATTGGTGAAATATAGTCTGTAGAGAAAATACTCTTTAAATTAATTTTATTCTATTTATTATTAGGTAATTATTGTAATGATTAAATATATTATCATGGCAAATAGTATATGAATGTATACAATGTAAATGTTGTATAAAATTTTCAAAAATAAGCTGAGTAAAAGTGGGTTAAAATGTGATAACAATATTCCATCCAGACAAACATTCAGAGAATCCAACTTAAATAAAACTATGTAAAAGAATGATTTGACTCGGAGGTAATTTTACCATCAGCATTCAAACTCTATCACTCCCTAACATGAATTAATTATATTTGCCCTCTATATAAATTTGAATTTCCAATTTTAAAGGTTAATTTATTAACGAGTGGTATTCATAAACTGTTCAATTTATGTTGATGGTTTAGAGAAGGGGAGAAAAAGACACCGAAAATGAGATAAGAAAACTTTATTGACTCTTCGAGGCAAACGGAGTTTCTCCTTAAGTTTTCCCTATCTTGACTACTCTTATCAAAATCTTCACCCTCACCCCCATATTATCCACCTGTTAAGTAAAAATCAGGGGAATACTCAAATTCCTTAATTATGTTAATTTAGAGAAATCGAAATTTAATTCAGAGATAAGTAAACTAAACTGATAATTATTTTGTAAAATTGACTGAATCATTTATTTATTTATTCACTACCTTTATATTTAAAATTTGAGTATTTAAGTTAACACACATTTTTTTTTATTTATTTAATGTCACCGGGAACAACGCCCATTTAGACAGCACATAAGTAGAGTGTTAGTAGGGATAGTGAGGGAGCTGAGTTTTCAGCCCGCAGAAATTTTTATTTGCCAGCTAGGATCGAACCCCGGACCTCCACTTCAACATCGTCATAATCGATCGATGCCGAAGCTAATCCAGTGCGTTAGCTGACTGAGCTACTCGACTCCCCAAACGCACATTTTATTTATGAATAATTTCAATATTATAAATTTGATTACGCAGTACGCTTTCTACCTTCAGAAGAACTTCCTGTTAAAAAATGATGAAAATCGGAAAAAAACAAATTGTCATAATATGGAGAGCTATCAAACGATTTTAACTAATTATGTTATTTCTAAGACTGTTTATCTAATATAATAAATTGTTAGTAGAAAAAAAAGAAAAGGAAAATTGTTTATGTGAATGTGCCAAATTTTTTGAAATTTAAGTTTCTGATGGTCTTCAAGATAACGGAGATAAAAGAAAATTTGAGGACTCGAAGAAGTGGGCAAAATCGACGAAACGTTGGTTGAAAAATAAAAAAAATCACACTAAAAAACTGGTCATTATTATTATATATAAAATACTTTCAAATTAATACACATTATGGACGGAAATGATAATAATAACTAATAAGCATAACTTTGGCATATGTACGTTTGTATTAATAAGCTCTATATCTTTGTAAAGTTATAACTTTCTAGCTCAAAACGTTTGCTGAAAAACATTGCCAAATTATTATAATTTGGTCAATGCTTTCACTTTTCACTCAATTTTCAATTTTTGAAATTATATGATAATTGTTTTATTATAGAAAAATGTTAAAGGCAGAAAAGTGCCATAAAATCTAATTGATATTGATTCGGGGTAAGTTAAAGTCATGTGGTATACAATAAACACGCCACTATATTTTTAAAACTATTTACAATTTTAATTTACATAAATTAGAAATAGCCATAAGGCTGCCACACACGTAACGATAAAATTATGCGATTTACTATACTACGGAGCTAAAAGTGACATCGTAGCAGTTTGCAAAGTTAAAGTTATCAAGTTGGTCATGTCCAATAGATTTAACTTCGCAGACGGCGTTTGCGACGATTTAACTGAGCGTATGGACCAATGAACTGCGAACCGATCAGTCCTAGCTTCTACTATTCGACTTATGGGCCTGCACCATTACGATGTCCTGTTTCTGAATAAAAGATGGCATGCTCGATAGAATCTTTATTTTTAAATTATTATGAAAATCTTTTGGTTTAAATCTGAGATCCGGCAAGAAGAAATATTTATTATTGAGAATTTGTAAGAATATTTTCGGTAGGAGCAGCCAGCTATAGCGAAATTAGAAAAATAAAATTGAAATTTTTTTAGGGATTTCGTCTTTCTTAGTGGTGATATAATAATAGTAAAAACTAGGGTCAATTAAAATTATCTATTTATAAGAATCGATGTACACGACGAAATACACTTACTAATTATCAATCATATTATAAGAAAAAAGTACCCTGCCAAGCTTAAGGTGGTGATAGAAGCACAGTATAAAAAATTCTATATTATACAGTAATATAAAAAGCTAAAATTTGGTGCATTGTAATGCAAAATACATAATTGTTTGCCAATTTTCAGCTTATTAACTAAAACCTTTCAAGATTGGCATTTTGTACTTTCAGAAAACGTTTTCAGGTAAAAAGCTAAAATTTGGTGCATTATAAGATATTTGCGTACCAATTTTCTGCTGATTAACTAAAACCTTTTAAGATTGGCATTTTGTACTCTCAGGAAACGTTTTCAGGTAAAAGCAAATAAAAATAATATGTACCTTATAAAGCGATATTTATTTTTTACGTAATTGATATTTTTTCATCAGCGAAAATAAATAATTTGAAATAATCGAGAAAACATTTTTTGCAAGATAATTCGCCAACACGTCTCAACTTGTCCATGCGTATCTGGACTCGTTTGAAATAGTCTCGATTTTTCATCATTAAAAAATATATTAAATATGTGTAATTGGAAATAAGCAAAACGGAGTAATTCTAGAGCAATTGAGTACTAATACTATCTAATGCAGGCCTGGCCAACCTGAATTGCACCGCGTGCCGACTGACGACTTAAAAATTTCTAAGGGCAACACATAATAAATAAGAATAATTACAATTTTTAATCTCGAAATCTGCATTTACAACGAACTTAGTACTTATCAATTTTTATTGTAAGTTATTAATGTAATATTTTTCATGATTATTTTTTTTATATTTGATCGAAGAGTAAAAAAATATAAATATAAAATGGACCGATGGAATAATAAAATTTCAATTAATATACACACATATTAGCTAGTCTTAGTTGAAAATTTTCCATTGAGAAAAGGAGAAATTTTCCCTAAATTTTTGGAATTGATTAAACGTTTAAAGATTGTTTTATAAAAAGATTTGTGTTTATTTTAACTATCAATATTTTTTTTTTAATATTATCAACTATCTTTTGTGCTCAACAAAATTGGTAAAATTAGTATATTTTATCTGCGGCCGAGGACAATTTTTTCCTTCAAATGTGGCCCATGTAAGCCAAAAGGTTGGACGCCCATGGTCTAGGGCCTAATTTAGAAACTAATTTTGAAGATCTTTCTTTTTAATTAGAAATTTTAATCAGTAATTTTTTATGGGTTCAAATACCCGAATGGATGTAGGATAAATTTGCTTTGTTGTAATACTAAACTAGTCGTTCAACAAACGAATGTTTATTTGTATCAATCAAAACTAATCACACAATTCAAGATACACAATACAAAATCCTTAACTAGCGACATTTATTCTGACTATCGAGATTCTACTATATTAATAGAGAAGAAAAATGTTCATATTACTTCAACCACAATTTTAATACCACGGTTTCGAACCACATTTGTTTGGAAGAAATCCCAGTCTAACGAGATAAAATAATTACGCTACACGAGTCTCTTTTTGATTGATGTAGAACGCGATTTCTAATCTTTTAACTTGATTTGTCTGAGCTTAGAATTAATTACTTGTTGTTTACTTGATAGGAACAATTTTCATCTTCTTTTTTTCTTATTTTCTTCTTTTTATCTTGTTTCTTGAGTCTATTATATTCTCCATTATGTTTTATTCATTTCAATGCAAAATCTCAAGGATTTACTTGTTTCTATATATATATATATATATTGTTATATACATTTTGGCATCGTTTCTTAAAAAGTTGGAAAATGTTTTTTAATGTTCCGCCACAATTCTGAATAAAACAAAATGATGTCAATTTTATAACGAATAATTTATTATTTCTAAAGTGTCTAGATTATTTCGAAACAAAATGATTAGCTTAAGGGTGATTTGAGAGGGTGGAGGGGAGTTAAAGAAGGGTAAATGGGCACAAGAAAGAGAATTTGACATCCCATTAATATCAATATATATGGATAAGGATAAAGGGCTCGTATATTCTTCTATTGCTTAAAAAAAAACTTTTCAATCTCTTCTCTGTTCTGTTCAAATCACTTTGCCTCTATCGGACGGAGGTAGAGTGTGAAAGAGAAAGAGAGAACCGAGAGTGAGGTGCAATAAAATAAAAAAGAGATTCACAAGAAATCTCTGGACTTGGGAAGGGAAAAACTTCAAACATTTCAAAAAAAAAGAGAGAAAAAAAATTGAGAAAGTTTTTTTTTTACAGGGAGAATCAGTGCATTGTGGATTTCTGCTGACAAGAAATCTTCTTTTTTTTCAATCGGAAGAATTTCATTATTATTTCAATTTTCTTAATCAGGTCGGGTTCTTGACAAATATGAATGAATTGATAGGGCTAATGAATATTTTATTTTTTCAAAAGCTCTTTCATTTGCAATTCTGTTTATCTACTATACATAATGAGATGGATTCGAGAAACCTTTCAAAATCATCAATGGAACCAACGAAATTTGAACAATGGTAGTACATATAATAGCTTAAAATTTTATAGATTAATACTGTATAAATTGTGAAATAGGGAGAAACATATAGTCATTTAGACAGATATCGAGTTGGTTTACTATACTAAATTTTCGCAGAGTAATATTTCAGAATTAAAAACAATTCTGAATATTATTTTAACAACGAGATGTTTTGTTTAAAAGCCTATTAAAGTTTCTAAAATTCATAATGGTGAATATAACCAGAGGGTGTCTGTCATCTACTAAATCCGAGTTGTGATGGAGAGTTTTTATTACATGTCAGAAGGGTTGTTTTCACCTCTTCAGGAATCGAAACCGAGTGTCAAAAATAGCAATCCGGATCAATTGACTACCCTGTGGAGTGGAGTGGACCTATCTGAGATAGGTATTGGGATAATCCGGGTTCCCATGCATAATTTTTATTACAATCAAAAGGACCATGTTCACTCCCTCGAAAATTGATCACGGCCGCCAATAGCAATCCGGGTTAATTGGCTACCCTGTGAAGTGGACTAATATCTATGTATAAGTCTAAATATCTCACTCAAAGATTAAATCTTAAATTGTAAAATTTTGCGGTCTAGTAATTATAAATTTAAACACATAACCATGCTATTTATTTAAGCTTCATGGTATGGCTGCTATTTATGGTTTAATTTAGAATTACATACCGCAAAAATTTATAAATTAAGATTAAATCTTTGAGTGAGATATTTAGCCTGATACATAGAAATG
Organism: Forficula auricularia; assembly: GCA_024734495.1. NCBI lineage: Eukaryota > Metazoa > Arthropoda > Insecta > Dermaptera > Forficulidae > Forficula > Forficula auricularia. The sequence continues at coordinate 29,719,300 of JALMQS010000128.1, read as the reverse complement.
GGTCCACTTCACGAGGGTAGCCAGATTGCTATTATTGACATTCGAGTTCAATTTCCAAGGGGGGTGAGCCTGGTCCTTTTGATTATAATAAAAATTATGCATGGCAAGCCGAATTTCATAGTTGATAATATATGAATTTCTTTAGAAATTTAAAGTCTACCAGGACCGAATCTCGCCTTAGTCAGAACAATTTTCATCTTTGACAAAAATGCAAGGCACCTCACTAATCGAGGGGAAGGCAACGGGAAACCATCCTTGTTAAAAATTTCACCAGGAAAATTACAATGGAGAGGATTTTATTTTATTTAAAATTAGTAGTAGTAGTATGTTTATTCGCATCAAACAGAGGACAACCTCATTGTTTTCTCTTTATATAATTAATTTAGTTTTGGTACTAGGAGCTAGCGCTCTTTTGTTCTGTCTTAACATAATAAAACTTTAGGAATATACGGTCAAAAGTTTGTTCTGTAAAACCATTATATAATATATTTTATCATTTTAAATTCGTTCTTTTTTCCTTTTTTTAAATTACTGAATGCCAAATTCATGAAAGAATATTAAAAAAATCGAAGCATTATAAAGATGGTAAAAATATTACCGAAATTTAAGATAAACCTAAAAACAAAAAAAGACAAGAAAAAAACTTTTATTTAAAAAAACAGAGAAGGAAAAATTTAATTAAGAAAGTTCAGAACCAAAGAACATATATATTATATTTTATATATTCATTTCTATATTTTATACCGCAAACTTGTTGGTCCTTGATTAAAGAAGAAAAAAAATCAAGAACAAGAACACAAGAAGAATAGGAAGAAGTAAAATAGAAAAAGACGAAAATTCAAAAACAGTCGTAATAATTTATCATCCTTTTCCTGGTGCAATCTTTTTGTAATAATAATTTGATCGTATATCAAGGAAAATGATGGCAACCGACCCGAAACAAAAAGAGACGACCAGCTAGCCCTTTTCCTCCTAAATAACCGGTTGGTATTTTTGTGCTAATTTATCAAACGGCCAAACGCGTGTTGTGTGTTGCACTTTTTGGGTGGTTGTCATTCGACGCATGCGCAATGCAGCGACTCACCCTCGAGGCCTAACGATCCCAACCCGGCGACGCTCAGAGCCGCACCCCCAAATTTCACCCCCATTTATTCGAGGACTCGTGATGTCAAAAATGTGGAATTTGAAAATGAACTAGATAAGTGCCCGGAAGCAATTAGGCTCAGCATGCGATTCGAAAAAGTGGTTAAGGATCAACCACCAAATCTATGTCAAATACATATTTAACCTGTGCAAGTCAAAAAGGGGTGAAATTTATTGATAACCCTATAAAGTCAAAAGTACTTGGAGAACTAATAATTTTTCTTCTTTCCTTTTTTGAATTATTTTATTCTTTGATAAATTTTGGGTATCAGTATAAATAGAGGCCGCAAGTGTAGTGGTTAAATCAATGGTTCTCAAAGGGTGAACCTGGTTAAATTCCTTAATGCGACCTAGGAAATCCCAGATAGATAATATGTGTGGGGTTATTATTAAAATGATTTTTTAGTTTTATAATTATTAGCATTTTGTATATAGTGAACCTACGATTTTTGTGGGACTTCAAGTATCCCAAGACTTCAAAAAGTTAGAGAACTACTCGGGTAAAGCTTTAAGGCAATAGAATTCCAATCGTGTTACCGCGGGAATCTTAGTTCTAGTTCATCCTTGTCGAAAATTTAAGTCACCTTTACAAATACATAAGAAGCAGTGGCGGCTGTCTATGGATGCAGTGAATGCTACACATCCCTAAAAATTCAAAACGTCAAGAGTATTTTCATACCGTGTCATAAAAAATCTATTGTAAAATTTGAAAAATAACGAAAAATTCTCCGTTTATCGATGAATTTTACAAAAAGGAGTGAAAAATAAAATAACATTTTTAAACATGAAGAGTTCTTTTTTGGACAGCATCCTCTGGTTGATATGTCACCTCCAGCCACTGATAAGAAGGCATCGTGAAATCATATCTGCGAATATTTTCCAAAGGGAAATTAATATAGAGAGAAAATAATCGAACATCCTTTTATATAAGTACTTACTCTCCATAGTAATCGGCAACGCTAGGAAACGAGTATGAAACACTTTCTTCACCAATTGTGGAAGAGTAAAGAAAAGATCATGTAAAATAAGACCACGTCAAATGAAATCTAGTATAAAAAGTCCTCGTATGAGGTTAAATTATTTACCGCCTATAAAAGAACTCGCATAGGAGTATATATAAAGTAGTACGTAAATCAAGAGACGACTATAAACAACTTCATTTACTTTTCGAAGTTCCTAGAGCGATGTGATTCCATTTACTCTGTTTGAAATACAATTTCGATTTCATGATTTTCAATCCAATCATAGTTTAAAAATCTTAAAATTGTTTTAAATTCAAAGACCAGTATTCAGAAAAGTTTTGAAGTCTTGGTCATCCACGACGTCTTTGATTAAATCTCTTCGCATATATATATTTCCTTCAACTCTGTAAACTTACGCAAATCTTAACCATGAAGATTAGTTAAATGTCTTAACTGATGAGCTTATGATTTAAGATAATTCTAAAGCTGCGAGTACATCTTTCACATCGTATATTTTCAATCTCACTATTCCATCCAATCTGGACGTTATACTATTTTCACAAATTGAAAATTTTTCCCAAAATATAATTTACATAGTCAAATAAACGTTTTGTCGTATTTTTTTTTAAGAATTTTATTAAATTCTCATATTGATACAATCAAGAATATTATTTAGTAATTCTTTGATTGAAATCGTTGGGAATTGGATAAGAATTAAATTATAAACAGAGTTTTATCCTTTAATGTGCCAAACGTTTTTCATTTTATTTTTTACTTCTTCAGTAGCTCATTAAATAACTCAATTGTCTGATGTTGATGAAACTATAAGATAAAACATATCAAAATTAAAAATGAATTAAGACAGTCAATTAGATTGTCCCTTGTTCTATCAAATATATAATAAAACACCAACTCAATATCCATTTATCTAACATTAATTCTGTCACACTAGAGGGCGTCAAGAGACAATTGTGACTATCTTAATTGATTTTTAATTTTTAATTTATTGTTATGTTTTCAGCAACATCAAACAATTGAGTTATTTAGTGAGCCACTGAAGAAGTAAAAAATAAAATGACGAAACATTTGTCACATTAAAGGTTAAAACTCTGTTTATAATTTAATTATTAATTAATAAAGTAAAGGGTGTGTAGTTTCATAGTGAATGAAATAAAACTCAAAGAGGTTTATACAAACTCAATATATTTCGGATTATTAGTCCATCATCAGGAGTTTACAGCTTAAAATTAATAATAATTGAACGAGCGATCACAATTTTTACATCTAAATCATAAGTACCAATATAACAAAATATAACATTCAAATCATGCATACCAATATAACACAAGAAAAACATCAATAAAATTAAAATTTAAAAAAAATTCTTTTTAATATAAAAATACATAAATATAAATATAAAATCTAGGTAAATATCAATATTAATATAAATAAAAAACCTTTAATTACAGGTATAAATATAATTTTTTTAGAATTAAATTAGAAAATAAAATTACAAATTTAAGTCATAAACACAAATTTATACTTGTAATTAAAAGTTTTTTTATTTATATTAAAATTCATATTTACCTAGATTTTTTATATTTATATTTATGTATTTTTATATTAAAAAGAATTTTTTTTATTGATGTTTTTCTTGTGTTATATTGGTACGCATGATTTGAATGTTATATTTTGTTATATTGGTACTAATGATTTAGATGTTAAAAATTGTGATCGCTCGTTCAATTATTATTAGTTTTAAGCTGTAAACTCCTGATGATGGACTAATAATCCGAAATATATTGAGTTTGTATAAACCTTTTTGAGTTTTATTTCATTCACTGTGAAACTACACACACTTTACTTTATTAATTAATATCATGTTTCACCTAAAACCTACACCACTTTCTCTAAGTAAAATTTAATTCTTATCCAACTCCCTACGATTTCAATTAAAGAATTTTAAGTATGGATGTGATTAATGAAATATTATTTAGTAATTTATAACAATAATTATGTAAATTTACGAATTACTTAACTATAATTAAACTATAAATTATTATCATAATTAATTATATTAACTAGGTGTATAGTATTTGAAATTTTTCCATTAAGATTTAAACTCAATACAATTATAATCGAATTTCCTTTCAGTGATAATACTCATATAAATGTGAGAAAAAAATTATTTACATCATATAGGGCAGATTTACAAAATTTAGCCCATAATTTTTAAACCAATGAATTCTGTTCAAGAAGTTTCAATTCATAAACTAAGCCGATGAAGGGTTCAGGATCCCTTTGACAACTTTCGTAGCTACGTCAGTGGATCAATCAATCTATTGCAGGACAAATAGAAGGAACCTGGGTTCATCCGATTTGGAGATATCTTTGGAATGCTTCGATCGGCGAACTCTCCAGCCAAGAGGTAAAGACCGACAGCAAACAAGCACCTGCCTTTTGTCTGCTTTAAGATTTTTATCTTCTCGATCATAATAATTTATTTCCATAAACAGAGAAAATAAATAAATAATCATTAAATAGATACCAGTTACCGCTATCTGGGAAGTGAAATCATGTGGGACGGAAGAAGCCAAAAAGAAATTAAATCAAAATTTGATCATAATAAAAATGGGTTTAATTCAAAACAAATTATCATACTCCTACACAATCGTCTGCTTAGAAAATAGAAATATATTTAAAAATCACTTTTGTTAACGAAATTTAATTCTACCTCCATCGACAAAATGAACTATGTACAATATTTATAATCATTTTAGAAATAATCATTCAATTGCCCTTCTAATTTTGAAAATTTGTAAAACTCGAAACACCATTTTTTAATTAAACTAGTTTGGTTGTATCTTTAAATTAAGAATCACTTGACAGTGAAATTTCACGATTAAGATTTTTTACTTTTTTATATGGGATTAATACGGCAGACTAGTTCCCTCTCGAAAATCAGTCATAGGACCGAGTTAATTTTTGCCTTATAAAATTCTCTAATTTTAATTTATTCGAGATCCCCTCCAGTTTGGGTCACTGTGATTTCAAATAAATTGCCATTTCCGAAAGACCTTAAGGGTTACATGGTAACATATGCGAAATATGGTACAGAAATAGAGCTATTTTTAACCGACTTCAAAAAAGGAGGAGGTTCTCTATTCGATTGATTTTTTTTTTTTGTGCCTATGTTACCTCATATCTCCGCCAATTGTCAACCGATTTTGAAAATTTTTTTTGCATTGGGTCCAGTCTAGCTTCCGATTGGTCCCATTTTTTTCGATTTTTTTTCATAGGTATTAGACCTTTTTTATTAGGTTTGTTTAGACCTAACCTCTTTGTTTATGAACCGATTTCGATGGTTCTTTTTTTATCCGAACGGGGGTGTCTTAGGGATGGTGTCATATTAATTTGGTCAAGTTCTGATGATATGATCACTATTAATAACATCACTAAAAAGAGAAAATAAAAAATTTTAAGAAAAAATAAAAACCGACTTCAAAAAATTAAATGCAACAAATAAAATACACTTAAAAGGTATAAAATAATTATTATCTTATTTAGTTACAACTAAACGACGAAATATTAACACGAAATTACTTTTTGAATTCGGTACCAAACAAACTATTACTATAAGCGAGCATTATCCTCCTAACGTACTAAGTAAGATCCGTCGAGTGCGATTCATAAAAGGTATATGTTTGGCACCGACTTCAAAAAGTAATTTCGTGTTAATATTTCGTCGTTTAGTTGTAACTAAATAAGATAATAATTATTTTATACCTTTTAGTGTATTTTATTTGTTGCATTTAATTTTTTGAAGTCGGTTTTTATTTTTTTCTTAAAAATTTTTATTTACTTCTGACTAGAATTTTCTTCTCTGAATTCTGCAACTTTCATTTCTTCAAAAGATCTTACTGATCCACAAATACCAACATTAAAATTATCAAAAAATCTTTCCTTTTTATCCAGACATTGCACCTTTTGTCCCATCTGTATCATTAAAATCTAATATCTGTACCATTTGTCTTAAAGTAATGATTGTTAATGCACCTTAGCCGCGGCATCTGTGAATTTTTTTTCGTTTAAATTCTTTCTTCTTTCTCGGAACTAAACATCTTTGCTCTGGCTTGATAGGGGTTGATTATCCCGAACTAGAAGGGCTAGGGGCTGTGACTAATGAGCCCGGCTGTCACCTTTCTAACCCTCGGCCACGATCATTATTGGACACAACCAACCAAATAGTGGCTGGGGGTGGAAATCTCTCCCTCGCATTATTACTATAATAATTCACATATCAACCAATTAGTTGTAACTCTATAGTGATATTTTTCTTCTCGTCAGTACGTTTGTGTAATTATGTGTGTGTGTGTGTGTGACTACAATCATGAATCGTGATAGATATCTCCATAACGAGTTTTGGTCCTGTCACAAAATTCAACGAAATAATTATTTAACCCCTCGACGCTGTTGTCTCTTGAACCCTCCCTCCAGGCACTTGACCTTATCGATTCCAGTTAGTCTGTATAGAGAGATTAGAAGATAATTGTTTGGAACTTATAAATAGTTATACGATATTAAACAGGTATTTTCTCACGCATATAAAAGAACATTTTTCTATTTTTGGAAAGAATCGGTGACAACTATTTTCTATATTATTTACAAACAGTTATTCTTTAGTGTGAAAAAAATAATAGGTAACTCAATTAATTTTGTGTCTGACAGACTCTAATAGTCGACAATAATCTGTGGCTAAGATCGCATAGATTAGACATTTTTGATAAGTTATTATCATGACAATGAAAAATGTTTCGACGCCTAATTCTAGAGATCGTTTTCAATTGCTTATGAAGTCATTACATCAGTCAGTTTAACCCTTGAAATTACTTTACAAGCACTTAAAAACCGCTTAAGCTGTCAAAACATGAAGAATATCTAATTAAAAATATCCTTTCTAGGTGGTTTCAGTCGAATCTTCTCTTTTGATAAACAATTCAGGCACCGAAGCATCAAATCTCTACCCGTTAAGCAATGTTAAGTTTTCTATTCCTCTTCTTCTTTTTTGGCGATGGAGGGGCCAATCCAGCCCTTTAGAGGCTGCGCCTTTTTGGTATAACTCCTTGTCCTATCAATATCATTAAAAAAAGAACCAGATAACCAAACAGGCAGAGAAAAAAATACTTGAAAATAATTTTTTTAAAAGACATTTCTAAGAATATATAAATAATAATACAAAATCATCTTTTATTTATAGCGAGTAAGATATTTCTTCCAGTGTCCTTTACTAAATTTGTTAATACCTTTATATTCTTTGGTGCATAAATTCGCAAAAGCCAACATTTTCGATCATTAAAAGCCAATACTCTTTTGTACAAGTATGTATAGAGAGGGGTATATATATATATATATATATATATGTGTGTGTGTGTGTGTGTGTGGTTAGAGGCGCGTGCCAACTCGATGACCCTTCGAAAAGGCTCGAGTATAGGAACGAGTCTGGGCCGAATGAAAAGCCATGTCAAGTGGCATCGGTTATGCAAAGCACGAGTAGTCAATGGTCCCGAGGGACTTTCACAATGGCTGCCTGTGTGTGGAAAAGTGTGTGAGCAAAAGCCAAAGTCAACTTTTAACCCAGAGCCCTCCCTCCCCTCCCTCAGGGTGGAAGGGAAGTCAACAGGGGGCTACTTAAAGTCTGACCCTTGACGACCTATTTAAAATTACCAACGGACCTGTGAATACTAATGAGCGAGAAAAGATCAAAAATTGACTGATAAATGCGATAACAATATATGGACGTAGAAGAGAAGGAAGGGTGAAGAAAGAAATCAATTAATCATGGAAGCAGAGAAAGAGGAAGAAAAAAATAGAATCTCTTAACAAATTTAAAGAAAAATTAAAATTTGGAGATTTCGAAAATTATCAAATAGATCAGATAAATTACAATTAATGGAAGCTGTTAAGATGGATTAATTCAGGTCACAGAAGGAAAATATTGGATATTATAAAATACTTTGTGGACTTATACAAGTAGCTCAATAATAAATAATAATATAAAAATGAATTCAATGTTGAAATCTTTTTTTTTTTTTATAAATTTTATTAAACCAATTATTTTACATTAATTAATGTATACATTGTATTTTTTGCTTCGATTCCGGAGATTACTTCTCCACCATCGAGTGTCCTTATTCATATTTAGTCCTTGATTTTAATAAGAGGAAAAATCTAATTAGATAAAAAAACCTCTTTTCCGATAATTATTTCAATTCCATTATTCCCCAATCAAGTCGATTGGTTTACAATATCATTATTCAATGTTGAAATCTTTTTTTTTTTATAAATTTTATTAAACCAATTATTTTACATTAATTAATGTATACATTGTATTTTTGCTTCGATTCCGGAGATTACTTCTCCACCATCGAGTGTCCTTATTCATATTTAGTCCTTGATTTTAATAAGAGGAAAAATCTAATTAGATAAAAACCTCTTTTCCGATAATTATTTCAATTCCATTATTCCCCAATCAAGTCGATTGGTTTACAATATCATTATTCAATGTTGAAATCTTTTTTTTTTTTTTTTATAAATTTTATTAAACCAATTATTTTACATTAATTAATGTATACATTATATTTTTGCTTCGATTCCGGAGATTACTTCTCCACCATCGAGTGTCCTTGATCATCTTTAGTCCTTGTTTTTAATAAGAGGAAAAATCTAATTAGATAAAAAACCTCTTTTCCGATATAATTATTTCAATTCCATTATTCCCCAATCAAGTCGATTGGTTCCCTCCTCTATCGCTCTCCACACCTCTCAATGTTGAAATCTTTTTTTTTATAAGTTTTATTAAACCAATTATTTTACATTAATTAATGTATACATTGTATTTTTGCTTCGATTTCGGAGATCACTTCTCCACCATCGAGTGTCCTTATTCATCTTTAGTCCTTGTTTTTAATAAGAGGAAAAATCTAATTAGATAAAAAAACCTCTTTTCCGATAATTATTTCAATTCCATTATTCCCAATCAAGTCGATTGGTTTTATCCTCCTTTCCTCCATGTTGAAATCTTGAAAATACCAGTATATTTAAATTTTAAATTGACTTTAAAAAGATTGTGAGATTCAAAATGCCAAAATTGTGCAAATGAAAAATAATTCAACATTTTATATTTTCCAAACTAATGGTCGTAGATTTTATACATTAAGAAAGAATAAGCTGGAAAAGTGCAAGTCCGACTCGCATTACGGTTCTGTACCTAGTAATATTGTATTTCTAGCTGAATGACCCCTAGGTCCATAAATTCAATTCTTCGTCCTGCTCAGCGTCCGACAGAGAACAGAAAAAATGATTCGATTTTCAAAAATACTTGAGATATCAAATTCCTTTTTATATTTCGTTTATAAAAAAAATCAGAATTTTAATTTAAGTACTTGATTGAAATTGAACTGGTAAATAATCTCAAAAGTAAGTAATTTTGAAGCTCTCACATTTAAAGCGAAATAAATTTAAAAATATTAAGCCTAACTTTACTTAAAAAGATACTTTTACAAGGATACCTAATACCCCACGATAATTTTCAAAATGTAGAATTTTAGTCTTTTCAAAGTTATATGATATATGAACCTTCAATGAATCAAGGAAATATGTAGCCAGTGTAATATGTTTTTCTTCTCTCGTAAGATTATATTTATTAAATTAGTCTTGTTATCGTCCATGATAATTTTTTTTATATGGTTGGTTCTTGGGTACATTGAAATAATTGGATGTTAAGTTTTTAAAAGTTGCAACGTTTCAGTCGTTTATTTTTCTACTTCTTCAGGCAATTTTAAAGGTTACCTCCTCGTAAGAAATATGAAGTTCAGTTATTTTTTTATTTGTTTTCTATTTATTGATCACTTTAGGAACTATTTGTCTATCAATAAAATAAGTAATAGAGCAATGAAAAGTTATAAAAAGCAAAAACAAAAAATATAGACGTGCGAACAAAAGAGATAAAATGTGAGAGGGTGGTTTATGAATTAGGGGTCGGAGTGACTGACATGAGTTTAAATTATAAGATAAAATAACGTAGAAAAGTGTGAGTTATGTTCAGAAAAGTTTTTTCTAGCCCGTTTGCTCAACTTTTTAATTATGTAAAAAAAGATATATGTATATAGATATATGTTTATATAATATGAATAATAATTTTGAAAATATTGCCTACACATACTGTTAGGTAATAAATATAAATTTAATAATAAATAAGTAATATTGTTCCGGAGTCTATAATTTATTTCTAATGCCCCTTTTCAGTGCCATTATACTCGTTTTATAGTTCTTACCACCTTACGATCCTCCATATAAATCACTAGTTTATTTACCAAACATGTTTAAGAAACTTACGAAAGCTTACAAAATATATACTTTATAGCTTTTTTAATAGAGATATTCTCCGTAGGAGCGAGAAATATAAATAAATAGAGAGATAGATAGCAGTCAAGGTGTCAAGCATATGCTAATCGACAACTTAAAAAAAAACTCGTATTTTTACCATCAATGGGTTAATAAATTTTACTTAAAAAATCTTAAGTTCAAACCAAAATATTCAACAAAATTAGAGAAAAAATGAAAATGTTTTACGACTCGAAACGCTCTCTGAAAATTTTTCATGAATTGGTAAGTTGTCTTCAGTGACTGGTTTTTAAATGAAAAGATTTAGTTTTCGAGATTAGCAGAAGAAATCAATTTGGTTGCCCCTTGCTTGATGAAAATAAACAGTTACCTACTTATATAATTATGAACATATATTATATATTCTTTAAATATAGGTATATGATATTTGCATCAAACAGTGGACAACCTCAATGATTTCTCCCAACGAATGTATATAACGATTCGATTTGTTTCTGATTTTAGGCAAATTAGTTTACGAATACGTACTAGTAAATTACACTGTTAAACAGTAATATGTATTTATTTTGTTATGATAAAAATGCAAAAAGATACAACACCTATAAGTCAAATAATGTTTCTTTAGGTTTAGATTTACGAAGTTTACATAACATTAAAAATTTGAAAATTACCATTTTAAACTAAGTTTTTAATAATTAATTTTTTAAGTAAGCAAACATTTAAATCAAATAATTAATGTATGGTAAATAACTCAGAGAGTTTAATCTAAGTTATTTTAGATTATTTTGAAAAATAGAAATAAATTATCATTGAGCTTCAGACCGGGATCGACCCGACTACTATCATCTTCCTGGGCTTAACAAAGAGAGTTGTTGGTTCGAACCCGGTCGGAAGCTAAATGATAATTTATTTCTATTTTTCAAAATAATAAAATAATTCTTAAGATATGTAGAATAAACTATTTATTATTTAAATATGAGCGATTATTTACTTAAACTTTAGTAATGTTCAAGTAATAGCGTCTTCTGAAGTAATGCGACAAGCGAGTTCCAGAGGAGAGGTGAAACAGGGAATGCGGGGGGGGTTTAGCCGGTGGGAGTCCGGCACTACCTTAGGGTGTCCGTACGGATTTCCCCTCCACGAAAAAAAAGTAATAGTGTTTAAAATTAGATACATGCTCCAATTTATTGAAAGTGTGATCTGTGATCGGACAACCCTCTTTTGTAATCGACTATGATGAAATAAATTCCAAAAATGAAATATTATTTGAAGCAAGAATTCTTCAATATTTCAAAAATCACAATCGAATATACATATATATTAAATCGCATCTTCTAGTAATATTTTTATATGGAAATGCAAAAATGTTCGTGTTATGATAGAACACCTGTTTGAAAATGGCACAAAAAAGAGACGGTGTGGTTCTTTTCCGTCGCGGTGCGAGTTTTTTTATTTTTTAAGCTCAAATTGCTTTTTTAAGGATCGATTCAAGAACGAGAAAATATGTAAATGAGTAAGAGAAAGTAAAAGGAATAGAAAAATTAAAAAGATTCCGTAAAGTTGAATAAATGTAAAAATGTTTTCCGATTTCCTTTTTTTTTACTTTCTTTTGGAAGATAAAAAAAGAGATAGAAGATGGGGGGGTATTTCTCCCATTCCCCCCAGTAGTCCCCCGTACTCCCCTCCCCGACCTCTCTCTATCTTATAAGGATCGTAGATCTCAATTTAAGTAGTTGGAATTTACGACTTGTGGGGTTTCGAAAGATTTGAACAAGTTCAAAAGGCGGGAGTGCTGAGGCAAACAGAGACCTTAAGTTAAGTTGCTTGTCAGCTCACACCTAAAAGGTGTATTGGCCGGAAATGGGGAACACAACAACCAACCAATTGGACCTAATGATTAGCTTTACTTTATGTACACGAGAGAAACATTATTTTTAAGAGTAAATCAAACCTTAGATGCAATTCAGAGGCGGGCTATCAGACTTATAGGCGATCCCGCATTAACTGACACCCTCGACTCATTAGCCCATCGTAGATCTGTCTCCGCCCTTTCCCGTTTTTATAGATATTACCATGGCTTTTGTTCTGATGAAATAAAATCGATAATCCCACCAACGGCTTCATTTGAGCGAAATACACGATTTTCTAAGATTCAACACTCTATGCGCTTAAACTGGATACTAATCGAACAAACACATTCGCCAATTCATTTATCCCTATGACACCTAGAGACTGGAACTCTCTTTCCCCGACCGTCTTTCCAGCAACATTATAACCTTCAATCTTTCAAGACTAGCATCCACAGATACCTTCGACTCCTACCCAATCCCTAAATCTCTTCTTATCTTCACGATACAAGGGTCCACCGCGGACTACAGAGGTTGTACCTTCTTGGTGCAACTTCTTCTTGTATCAATATCATTATAAAAAAAATTAAAAAAAAACCGAGTGTCCTCTAAACTTGATGCAAATAAACATAGATATAAATAAATATGTATAAGTCTATAAGTATATAGTATATTATATATAATTTTATTTAGTGTAGAATACAGTTTCGAAGATTTTACCTTAACTCAGTTTTCTACAATGGCATTAGTTAGATATTATGTGGAAGGTAATGGGAAAACAATCACATTATTACAATTGTCTAAAATACGCAACATTATCAAGTAAATTTTTAACAAGATAGTCTTGGTATTAATTACTATGTTGTATAGCATTATAATTTGGCCAGTTAGAGGCAGAATAAAGCCTTCAAAAACTACTTTTGGCCTAACCTTAGATAAGATTCATTTTCTTCCAGGATATGGGAATCTCTATAACATTAGGTAATGGGGTGAAATTTGATAAAAAAGTATGTATAAGTGTATAATGTATACAGATTTCTAGATCAATTGTTAGGTGAAAAAAATTATAAATTACCAAAATTTGTGGAGAGCCTAAATATGTAGTTTTTATTTTTTTTCCTATTGTTCATATAAAACTATCAGATTCGAAATTATCGCAATAGTTAAGAAGGTCCTTTCGCTCCAGTTGAGTCAAAAGAAGTGTAGTATCTAATATTTAATAAAATAAGTTAAAATACAAATGAAAAATAATAGAATTAAAAAATAAAATAGTATGAAAGTCGTAAATGTTTGAAATAAAAACAATTATAAAAAAAAAAAATACAAAAGTTAGTTTGATTTATTCAAATCAGATCAGATAAATTACAATTAATGGAAGCTGCTAAGATGGATTAATTCAGGTCGCAGAAGGAAAATATTGGAGATTATAAAATACTTTGTGGACTTATACAAGTAGCTCATCAAATGAATAATTATAATATAAATATGAATTCAATGTTGAAATCTTGAGAATACCAGTATATTTAATTTTTAAATTGACTTTAAAAGATTGTTAGATTTAAAATGCAAAAAATTGTGCAAATGAAAAATAATTCAACATTTTATATTTTCCAAACTAATGGTCGTAGATTTTATACATTACGAAAGAATAAGCCGGCAAAGATTTATTCAAATCAGCTGATAATAACTCTTGTATGATTTGGCAATGCGTTGTATTAATAATGTTTTCATCCAAACATAGCATTTATGTTGATTTTTGTAAAGTAATATCTAGTAAATGTCGTCAGGTCAATCATATATTTTTATTTCAAAAAAAGAAACCTGAATGTTTCAAAAAGATAATTTGTAGTTTTTTTAACTTTATCTATTAAACTAATAGTAGTATAATTCAAAAGAAAGTGTCAAGATCTTAAATTTTCCATAAGACTCTTATATCTATATATCTTATATCTTATATCTTATATCTAATATCTTAAAATTCAAAAATTTGCTCACTAATGTGTGATTGAAACTTTATAGATAGAGACTTAAGGTTAATTTTTAGGTAGATGGTCGGTCTATCTAATATTATTTTTGTTGGAGTTAATTTTAGTTTGAGTTTATCATCACTTGAAAAAGGCTTTACAATCAGATTTCGGAAGGTTGAGGAAAATTCATGAAATTTTGAATATTTTTACTTTACCATACAGGGTATGGTCATGTATTGTAATCGTGCATGAAAAAAGTGTTGTTTTTTTTCGAAATATCTCAAAAACGGCTGAAACTATTTTGATTAAAAAAAATTGAGCGAAACCATGGCATTTCGTTCTACAAAAAAGCCTAATAAGTGAACATCGAAAAAATTAAATTTTTCGAGAAAATAATTGTTTTATCAAAATGTCTCTTAGTTAGTCTGGTTGTCTGTCCATTAGTGTGTGCGTTAGCAAATTTTTGTGGACGAGCTAGCTCAAAAACTAGTGTGAATATAGAAACCAAATTTCACACGTAGTTTTGGTCCATTGAGATTAAGAGCTGATTAGATTTTGGTGGCATATCGACCCAAAATTAAGGGGGTGGGGGTTAAAAATTAAAAATCTAGGCCATTTGAGCAAACTCAACCAAATTTTGTATACATAATCAGTGGGACTCCAGAAGACTAAAAATGCAAAAACTAACCGCCCAAAATCGGGGAGGGGGGGGGTGTATGGTCAAAAATGAAAATCTATGCTCTTGTACTAAACTCAACCAAATTTTGTATACATAATCAGTGGGGCCACAGTAATCTAAAAATGCAAAAACTAACCCCCTCCCTTACATGATTATAAATAATTTTATTAAATATTAAATATAATAGATTAAAAATTCAGTTTATTGGACAAAGTTGTTTTTATTGAAGTTCTTCTTCAATTTTTGTACAACGTTTCGTCTCTCTTGGATAGCGTAGATATTCTCGATAAGGAAAAAATTGGAAAAAGCGGAACATAAGTGAGATGTGCTTCATAAAAATGAATGACACTGTAAATATGAGATCAGATACACCGAATTTGAGCTGTATATGTAATTTTATTTTAAATCAATAATTTAAATTTAAAGTTAGTGTTTGAAATTCGCAGACTATTCAGTTGCTATGTTCATATGTTGGATGAGTCCGAATGTATATATCTTTTATCTATGTTTATATCTATGACCTGTCAAATACATCTATACTTATATTGTTTTATGGTATCAATCTAGAAAGAAAAAATTCTACTATGTCTCAGTTATTTTTATCTTTATTTCAACCAATGTTGTTCTAACCAATTGAGGTGAGTCTTTATGTTTTTGTGATATTTGTGATTTTGGTTGTACCTGAATATTTAGTTGATTTGTGAAGACTTTCACCTAATTGATTTTTGTTCTTGTTTGCAGTACTTGAAAAAGTCTCGAGAGAGACGAAACGTTGTACAAAAATTGAAGAAGAACTTCAATAAAAAAAACTTTGTCCAATAAACTGAATTTTTAATCTACTAATTATAATGGACATTAATCAACATAATTAAATATAATTGAGGGTCAGGTTGTATGAGTAAAGTCAAGTGGATGGCCACATCAAGAACACGTCAGCTTATTTTCCTGTTTAATTTTACCTGTGGTAGATTTCCCAGAAAAAACCTTAAATATTTAACAAATTTTAATTAATTTTCTAATTAACACATCCTGCTTCACCTTGAAAAACCTTATAAATAATCAAAATCTCAACATTTAAATGATTATTATTTCGATACAACGCCTCCGGATTAAATGCTAATTACACAGATTTAATAATCGTTTATTGTTCTGTAGGGGATTCTACATATTTTGTCCAATTTAGAGACTTCTTGTTTTGAATTTCTATTCAGGTCAATGAATTGATAAAGCCAAGCTACTGTTTCGCTAACAGCCTATTAGTGGCTGAAACAATTATTACCATATAGAATGCTACGCTTTAATTAATTGCAGCTACTTCAATCAATATTTCCTAACAAATACTGTTGCTATTTAATATCCTGTTGCTAATCAAAAGTTTAATTAATTATCTCTTTAGTTGTCGAATGTTCTAGTATGAAAAGTAACTAAATAGGTTTCTCTATTTTGGTATTGTTTAAGAGAGATTTGATGTTTTTGTTTCTCCTTGCTGTTTTCCAAAAGCCGACATCTTAAGACTACATTGTCTGTCTATTTCTTCTGTTAGAAGCTTGAAACATTTAAACTCCCAAAAATAGGAGCGCGAAATTATTATTAAAAAAATTTGGGAAAATTTCTAAACTAGTTTGGTGTGTATGTACCCCCTGCGTTTAGCTAAGTTTCAGAACTACAAAACTCGAAACTTAAGCTCGATATAGGCTAGAAAGAGTACCGCAAGGTTTTGGTTGAAATCGGAACATCGGAAGTTGACATTTTATTGAAAGATTTTTTGTTTTTTCTCAAAAACGGTTCTAACGATAGTTTTTTTAATTGGCGTACTTATCATGTGTCATAAGTTATTAGTGTGTATAAAATTGACCTTTACCTGAATAAAAATAATATAATATTTTGCTTTTTATCTAAAGCAGTGGCGTAAAGAATAGTACATGAATGCTGTTCGCCTGTACATATGCAACCGAAATACGCCTCTGGATTGTACTAGCCTTCTTACGGGGTCCTTGTTAAATGAATATTTGCTGTAATGTTTAAAATTTGGTGGCTTCACTCTCCCATGAAGTTCATTCTCTCATTTCTCGCCAACGTGAAGTCTCAGAGTTGCGAAGTTCGAAACGACTTGAGCGATATTAGGTAGAAATTGTACGTAGCTCTGGTGAAATCGGAAAAACGGAAGTTGACATTTATGAAAGATTCTTTTTTTTTGTGATTTTTCTCAGAAAAGACTTTTAAGGTTTTTCGATGAAGTGGCGTACCTACTTATCCAAGGTCCATATGGTATGAGCCAGGTGTATTAAATCCCGTCCGATTATAGGGGTGTGAAATTAGGAGTGTCGCAAAATAAATACTTCAAACGTTTATATCGTACTACGATCAGTCGCTTAAAGCTTTGGAATTCGAAACTTGAGGTCTTCAGAGGCTGAGAAAGTACACAAGATTTTGATTCAAAATTGAGAAGAACCGGAACTATATGTTTACTTGAAGATTTTCGGTATTTTGCAATTTTCATCTTTTTTCCGATTTTCTCAAAACTTCTTGGAAACACAATTGAAGTAAAATTGAATGAAGAAAATCGTGTATGATGCTTTCAAATAAGGGAGCTTACAGCTTGGGAAAGTCGTGTGGTGATCCACCAGTTGAGTCTAATTTCCTTCTCTTTCTGCAGTACGGTCATCAGTGGTCTGGATTCAAAGCCTCTGTACTCACTTCGAAAGTTTATCCGGTTATAATATGAGGTCCCCTACACAAGTTATACTTTGTTCACTCATAACACATACGCCAAAATCTGACCAAATGACTGTGTTTCTGAGGTTCCGCAAAAATTCAGAAATATGGGATTCTCCGGTAAATATCTCAATAAAAATATACAACTTCATCAACTGTTCAGTCCAAAAATTTCCATTCATACCACAACCTATACTGCGAGTAAAAGGTCTAAAGATTTTCAAGTATAAATAAATAGATAGAATGGAGTACTACCTGGATTAGAAGAAGAGATCTAATATGAGTTTCGTGCGTGTTAACCCTGAAATTGCCAAAAGCAGATATGTCAATAAATAAACACGTTAATTTTTATACATAATGAAATTAATGAGATTTTCTTAAAAAAAAAATAATATTTTATAAATTTTTATTAAAGTTCATCCAGGCTATATGTATGTTGTTGCAATCTCTGATACATCATGTACTACATGTACATTCATCGTATGATGAGTTGGATGTCTATTATTTGTATATTGAGTATTATATTTAAATCATTCCATTAACTTTTTGATGTATCATTAGATAAAAACAGTGGTGATTGAAAGCGAGTATTTCAACCGAGATTTCCTCGTCAGAGATTGAAATTTTTGTTTTGTGTTTTACGGGATTGTATATCTTTTCTTATAGATTTTAGCATAATTTAGATCCTTCAAAATAAATAAATAAATAAAGCAAAAATAAGTGCAGAATGCTTTGTTAGCCATTATGTTAATATGAAATCTTTGTTCAGATTTTCATCCTGTGACTTTAGGTTGGATCTTATGAGATACTGTAGGGTTGGAGTATGTCGTTAATTACGATAATGTTTTAACTACTATTAATATACCTGTAATATAGTAGTTTGGATAATAGAAGACAGAGACGATTAGTGAAAAATACCAGAAGTGCTTTGATCAAGATTTCAATACATTTAATAATTAAGGAACTTGATTAGAAATTCCAGAGATCATATAGCACGAATTTGAATAATTTTCATCTTGTTTGAATGGTTACTAATCATGAAAATCATGTGTCAGTTATTTAAGTTATCAGCTAAATTTATTAAAAAACAAGTTATTTTCATCAAATAAATAAAAAAATAAATGTTTCTAAAATTATTAAAATAAATAGAAAACTTACTTGGACAGGACAAAAGCAAATATTCAATTCAGAAGCATATAGACCTGCAACTAAAAAACAAATAAGAGACATTGTCCTGAGATCAATTAGAAGATTTCAATGAGAAAATAAAAGCATGGCAATTGTGACTTTTAAATAGCTTTTAAATTCATTTTGAAATATAGAGTAACAATAATTATGAGGAAAATGGCGATTTTCTAATATTGATCACTTGTATATTAGTCACAATATTTAGGAATAAATAAGCCTTGGGTATATTTTTAGCTTTCTTTATTTATTTGTTCAACTGTATTCCTTATATCCCACCACTCCTTAATTGAAAAATAATGATTTTTAATAAACAAAAAACAACACTTCTATGTTATGTATGAGTAGAGTTACCATAATATTTCTTTCTCAAACCGGGAAAATTTGAGAGTTTAATAGAAATAAATAAACTGCAACGGATCGTTGCTAAACTTTATCAAATTTATTTGAAATATTAATATGTTTATTCTTTTATTATTAATCAGATATCGCTTGCTATTTCGGTTTCATGTGCTTTCTTGCTGCAGATTTCGTCACCATGTATTTAGTAAGTATTAATACTTATTATTAGAGAAATTTGTTTAAATATATCAGATAAAAGTCAATCAAGTTTGAGACTAATTCAACAAAATTTAGAAAGTGGAGTTAATCGATTTAGCAGGCGGGTCATCATTCATATATCACTAGCATGAGAACTCAGATTAAAAGTTACTCTCCTCCAAGGCGGCCCTAGCATAGAAATAAATATTTGCTCGTGTATGTTTTGAAATGTCTGAAACACGAAGAAAATTATTACACGCTTTATATTAGCTTCACTTATATCTATCTATCTATGTATCTATCAATGTGACTTTTGTTCTGTTAAATTCCCCATCATTTCTCTATAAAAATAATTGTTTACCTACTCAATTTAAAATGAAATTATATAAAAATAACTAAAAGCATAAATTATATTTTAAAAAGACTAAAAAACACGCTTCTAAAAAAGTACAAAAATAATGTAATACTTAATCAAAAAGTGTGGGCGCAGAAACATGTACTTTTTTGTAATTAATTTCGACAAAGTGCACCACGCTTTTTGATTAAGTATTACATTATTTAGTACTTTTAAGAAGCGTGTTTTTATTTTTCATCAAAGATTTTTTTTCTCTATGTAGGTCTGAATTTCGATTCCCAAGATTTCCCAAGAACGAAAAGTCAAAAAGTATGTTGTATCATAGGACTGATTAAATTTTGGAATATATGGTTCACAAGGCTGAAAATATTAATTTTAGAATTATTCTATAATTGAAATTCTGAGAGGATATTATAGTATAGCCATAAATGAACAATTTATAATTAAGTTTATTAATAATTAGTAGATAAGCTCTAGTATACCGACTCTTGAAATAGTTTTCACTTTTTATTATTTTAGCTCATATACATTGGAATTCATTCATTAGAATCTGATCGATCAAAATAACTAGAAAGAGCACGGATATAATGATCACCTACTCTTTGACTAAGGTGCTCTGCAAGGATGACAAATACAAGCTCAGACAGCTGAATCGAGACTGTAGAGATTGTTTCTAATTTCTATTATTCTAGGAATGTCCTTTTGCACTCGGACCAAAACGATACTCGTTATATAGAGATAACACATTCAAATTTAGTTCACAATTAACTTTATCGAGCCAGCATTTAATAATTTTTTCCAAAAACCCGGGACAAAATGACAAACTGAGCGGGACTTATCAGAACCATACCTTAAAATCGTGACTTCAAACCGAGACGTATGGTAAGCATAAGTATGAGCAAGCTCACTTAACAGGCGGTGAGTTTCTTTCAATCGAGTTAAATTGAATATATTATATACTTATTTACAAAAAAATCCAAAATAATACCCAACTAACTAAATTTCACATATACTCGATGCATATAATTATTTTAAATATCGGTAGATAAATTGATGTTTAACCATTAATGATGAAATTTAATTAGAAATGATAAGTTAGATTTAGTGATTACCTAGAATCTCAACGGTGTGTCTGCATGTAAATTGGTTCCTCAATTGGCAAAGAATGGCGCACAACTAAATAGAATTGAAATGAAAAACAAGCCGAGCATCTTATCGAATTCGCTGAAAAATGGATTCATAATATTTATATGAAAAAAATAATTGCAAACGAATTTATCGAAAAGGGAAATGTTGATGTAATGTAATATAAAATTACTTTTATTGATTGATTCTGCAATGGCTCTGGTGTCCCTGATAGAGAGAACATATGCTGGCTCAAAAAAATTATAACTTTTAATATAAATTATTAAAACCATGAAAGCTTAAATTTACAAAAGAGAGTAGGCTAAATGAATATGGAAATATTCATCGGGTTCAAAATTTAAAAATTTTAATAAAATCTTCAAATTGAAAATTTGAATCAAACCAGTTCTGTATATAATTTTTGTGGGGTCAAAAACAAAATATTATTATTTATAGCGTAGTGAAGTAACACCACTCTCAGTAAAGGTCTTTTAATTAAAATAAGGCTTAAAATTTTTATGGTCAATTATAAGTAATTTTTGAGGCTCTCCAGTCTTTAGGAATGGCTTACCTTAATATTATGTAAAAAGTCTACACATTTTCTGACCCATAACAATGAATTTGATATCTCAAATATTTTGGAGCTGTACGGTACGGAGCTCTTGATATAAGGTCCGACTTCACTTGGCAAGCTTATAAAATTTGTAGAATTAATCAAATATATCAATTTTTATTGATCGACTATTACCTTTTTTTGTTACTCCTATTATTTTATATTAATGATAATAAGATTAGTCCGGGTGAAGTATCGGGCAATTTGTTAGTCCTAAATATAATTTTACTTTTATTCTTTTAATCCTTTTCTATAACTAATATTCTAATAATTGCAGAAAAAGTTTACTTTTGTCTGATGATTGATGTTTGTGTCAGAGCTACTTGTTGCATGTATTTTGTTGTTGTGATTAAGAAAAAGGGGAGGTAGACGAAAGAGGGCCAAGTGGAATATTTAGAGACCAATCGATATCGTATTGAAATGCATGTCCATGTCCATCCCATTTCATTATGCATAATTGCCTTTGTTTATTCTCAGAGGGGCATTTGTCTTTTAAGAATCACCACCTGTTTTAATGATCGTAGATTATTTCAGAGGCAACTGTGGGTCAGTGGATAGAGTGTTGGGTCGCTGGTTCGAAACGAGTCTCGGCAGATAGATACTTGTGGTCGCCCTCCTCTTGGAAAGTAATGGCAACCTACCAAGAGTATAATTGCCAAGCGACCTCTTCAAATTAGCCGTTCGGAACCGGCGTTAAAAAGTAGGTCCCGAATATCTGTGTAAAACAACTAAACACACTCAGCACAGGTATATGTGGAGAGGCGCCGACACCCGTTTCGGGTATGGCACTCGAAGAAGAAGAAGATTATTTCAATATTTTGTTAATTGAAGGACTGACTAGATTTAATTATAAATTGTTTGAAAAAGTCAAGACTTTTTCAAGACTCTGATTTTTACTTAGTCAAATTTTAGTGATATGGCAATTTTTTATGAGACGAATTAGAAAGTTGTGTCAAAGTTTTTAGATTGACCTTATTTATTTATTTTTTTAATCATATGTTCTTAATTTATCAATTCCAAAATCAAACAATTCTTTATTCTAGAAAGACAAGACAAATATTTTAGCACTAGGACAAACTATACTATTTTGTTTTTTTTTTATTATAAAATACACTTTTCATTATGACGATAATTGGATAAAATAAATTAAAGGATAAGTATCAACTTTTTCAGAACTCGGTAAGCTTTTGGTAAATTTTACCAATTTTTCAATTTGTTTTTGTCATCCAACAGTTTGAGCTAGAAAGATTAAATTTGGCTGAGTTATTGAATTATTGTGAATATATTGTAATACTTTTAGATAATTAATTAGGACATTTTTGTTATGTTTTCGGAAAATTTTACCGATTCTGTCAATTTTTTTTAGCGAACAGTTGGAGCTAGAAAGATGAAACTTAGCTGAGTGTTGTTGAATTATTGTGGTAATACTTTAAATATTTTAGGATATTTTAGAGGGTCAAGGGGAATAAAAGAGAAGTTGAAGTCCTAGATAGTTGTATTTTTTTTCCAGATAATGAAAGATATGAGGATTTTAGAGAAGTGAAAGAGTTGGTAAGGGATAGGGTTAAGTGGCTGGCTACTAGTCTTAAAGCTGTAGAGATACTCGAAAATTATGATAATCAAAATACAAAAAGACACACAGACTTAAAGAAAAATTATTCAAGAAATAAACACCTTTTGAAATTTATTATTTTTTGTCAGAAAATAGTTTTATCAACCTACTGAAATTCGGCATAAAAGCTTAGTTTTATAATACGATTTTACGCCGAATTTCAGTTCATTAGTTTACCCTTTCAAAAGTTTTTGTGTCTGATTTTTTGGATTTTATTAGAAGGTTCAAAGACTAAAAAACAGTAAATCAAATCAATTCTTCCTCTTAAAAATATACAAACATTATGGCTACAAAAAGAACTTCCTACGACATTTCATTCTTTTATAATGAGAAATCAATGAAGTTATCCTCTGCAAATATCCTCTTCATTGTAATTTTCCTGGGGAAATTTTTCACATGGGTGATTCCCAATGCTTTCCCCTGAATAGATTTTAGCCGTTCAAATATTTGCAGCGAGTTGGGCTTGAACGTGCTCTAGCTTGATTAGAATGTATGCTCTATAACTACTCGGCCAACCTGACTCCCTATTTAGGTATATGTATATAAAATTTATTTGTTTGAGACTATAGTTTCGAAGGTTTGACCTTCATCATCAGTCTTTTTAATTATAAATATTTTATTATGTTATTTCTCAAGGGCGTGAAATTACCCGATTAGATATAGAAAATTAGTTTTGCTGTTATATCAAGCTAGCCACATAAATGATTTATATTCGGTTTATATATAAATATATATTTTCATTAAGCTAGAAGACAACATTATTGATTTCTTTATGAATCAACAACAAACAAATTCTTTTAAATTTCGTTATTTAATTAAGTAGAATCACGATTTAAAATATGAATTTTCTCCACTTTTCAGATATTTCTAAATACGATAATCAAAAAATGAAAATTGAAAATTTAAGAGTGTATTCAATATCGCGGGTTTCATGCGAAGCCTGCCTGCCGAGTAAAATTTCCACGCCCCTTTAACTTCCAGTTAAGAATTTCTGTTTCATTTCCTGTAAGGATTCCGGCTTACATCCGAGAGAGATTGAGCCAGAGAGTTAGCCTAGTCAATTGATGCTTGTAATTAATCATAATAAATCGAAAAGCCCTGTCTACCGCACTCCACTCATTTACTTGGTTCTCATGCTGTTTAATCGCTCCGGGATTAGAATAATCATTTATGGAATGTCCTCCAAAGAAAGGGATAATGGGAGAAGTACAAGCCATTTGAATATTTCATTTCCTTCGTTATAAATAATTAATTAAATAGAAAATTATTAGTAAATAATGTTTCCTCTCAACGTTAGATGACGAGAATCATTTTTATTTTAATTACAGAACTGAAGAGAAATATTAGGAAAATAATCACAAAGAAGCCAGCAAGCAAAGAAATTAAGATATTTTATTATTTTTTTATTACATTATCAATTTCATCATATAATTAGAGATAGAATTTAAGGGTGAGTAATGTAAAGCGACCTAATTATCTATTCTATCCCAGCTATATCTCATTAAGATAATGAGTTTTATGATTAAAATTTTCTGAATTTTAAATAATAGCTTGGACCATTTTTAAAAATCCTTATTGAAGTGAAACTTCTTTAGCGATCGTATCTGTTCGATTTTTTTTTGTTACAATAAAGGGGAAATATTTTTTTTAAAACTCATTAATATTCGATGGCAAATAAAATTAAAATTAGGAAATTTAAATTATCATTTTAAAACCCACTAATAATTCATGACAAATAGAATTGATTAAAATTGGGAAATTTATATTATTTCAATCACATCTACGGCTAAAGAAGTTTCACTTCCGCTGTGAGCTTATGTGGATGAGGCTCATGCATATTTTTTTTTATTTTTATATTGACCCTTAAAATTTTTTTATAGATAAATCATTTTTATTTATTAAATAGTAAGCAATTTAACAAATATTATTTTAAAATAAACTTCAAAAACTACCACTAAAAAAAAAAATTGAAAATTACTAGTGAAGTAAAGCAATGACTTCTTGATGCATTGGATCCATTGAAAAGTAAAGAAATTTACTCCTTCCCTCTTATAAAAAAAATGTTATTTTCTTAATAATCTTAGTTAGATTTGCTACAAGAAAAGTTAAAGCTATGGTTGTCAACAATTTCGGTGATCTAAAGCAAAGTTCTTAAACTTTTTTATTCGCGACCCCATTTTGACTGAGAAATTTTTTGGGAACACATATTATATTGATATATACATACATAGTACCTATAAACCATCATTTTTACTAGCAAATCTTAAATGAATTTATAATGAAACAAATTTTTGTCAACATACCTATTATAATAATTGTATCATTTATTAAAACTATATAATTTATTATACAATTATTAAATATAAATAATAATGAAATGGATTTGCATGTTTCTTTTTAAATAAAAAGTTGGCGTCGGGTTAGGCTAGGGATATCGTGTCAGCCTGCTAACCAAGAGGACCCGGGTTCGAATCCGACTGGAGGCATCCGGCTAAAATCTGACCCCGGGGTAGAGACAAATTAAAAAAAAAATAATAATAAGTAGTATCGTAAATTGACTTATGGCTAGAAAGGTCGAAAAACCAAAAAAAAAAAATAATAATAAATAAAAAAAGTCAGTTCATCATCTTGATGTTGATTTTATGATCTCCAAAGCTGAAAAAGTCGCTTCACATAAATAAATAAATATATTTAATACAAAATGTCAATTTCACAAATGATTGAAAATTCAAGACAGATAACAATATACATCGAATTCACTAAACATTAGTCTTTGGCGTTGTCCATTATAATTTTGTCATTGATCATTGTTTCATTCTCATTGTTGCTCTGTTTCGCGACCTCTAAATGGGGTCGCGACCCATAGTTTAAGAAACACTGATCTAAAGAAATATTCTAATGTTTAATTAATGATGAGATCCGTACTCTAAGTTTCCAACCAGAGAATCAATTTTCATGTTAAATTGTACGATAATTATTATAAAAGTTTCTTGTTAAATTTTTACTTTTTGTTTTGAGGGTTGGAAATAACGACGCCACTGAATAAAAATGCAAAACCTTTTTTTTTTCAAGGATGATCGAAAATAACAAATTCTATTCTACAACGGCATAAGTTGTAAAGAAATGAATTCTAAGTAAAGATTTTTTTTTGACGATAGCATTAAAGTTGGTGATAATTAGATGAGACAGAAAGAAGAAGTAAAAAGGCTCGAGGGGAATTTGCTGAAGTAGGCACTAATGGAACCAGAATAAGACAGCGAATCTACGAAAAAGAGAGGGAGACCCGAGAGAGTGAAAGATCTTAAAAAAAAAGTGAGAGAAAACGAAATCTGCTGAAATGTGTCTTAAGAAGCAGCAGCAGCTTTTGAATCAAAACGGATGAAACAAAAAGAAGAGGGTTGTCAGGGATGAATTAGGTGTTAGGTGTAGCTGCAGGAAGAAGAGGATATGTCGGTTTAATGCCAGTGTCAAACACGGATTGCTTCCATTATGGGCCTTTACAGCCACCACGGATTACCTATATTTGTTGCTTTCATTTTTCAAAGACTTGGATTTTTATCTCAGGATCTATTTAGGGTTGCATTAGATAAGAAAACAAGCTTTTTTGAATATCACCTACCTATTTTTAGCAGTTAAGATTTTTATCTGTTTTTCTTTTCTCAATTTCCCCATGACTTCTAGATAAAAAATTTTTAACAAAAAGATAAAACCGACTTCAAAAAAATTAAATGCAGCAAATAAAATACACTAAAAGGTATAAAATAATTATTATTATATTTAGTTACAACTAAACGACGAAATATTAACATGAAATTACTTTTTGAAGTCGCGTGCCAAACAAACTATACCTATAAGCGAGCGTTACCCACCAAACGTACTAAGTAAGATCCGTCGAGTGCGATTCATAAAAGGTATATGTTTGGCACCGACTTCAAAAAGTAATTTCATGTTAATATTTCGTCGTTTAGTTGTAACTTAATATAGATAATAATTATTTTATACCTTTTAGTGTATTTTATTTGTTGCATTTAATTTTTTTGAAGTCGGTTTTATTTTTTCTTAAAAATTTTTATTTTTCTCTTTTTAGTGATGTTATTAATAGTGATCCTATCATCAGAACTTGACCAAATTAATATTGCACCATCCCTAAGATACCCCCTTTCCAATAAAAAAGAATCATCGAAATCGGTTCATAAACAAAGAAGTTAGCCCTGAACAAACCTAACAAAAAAGGTCTAATACCTACGAAAAAAATGGGACCAATCGGAACTTAGACTGGACCCAATGCAAATTTTTTTTTCAAAATCGGTTCACAATTGGTGGAGATATGGGGTAACATAGCAACAAAAAAAAAAAAATTCAGTCGAATAGAGAACCTCCTCCTTTTTTTGAAGTCGGTTAAAAATGGATCTCTCCCTCTGCTTCTTTCTCGACATTGCCCATCTCCAGTCATTCAATCCTTCAAGGGTGCATTATGCACCTTCATATTTCCTCTACTTGATCCCTAATTTTTGCCACCACAAATGTCTATTAAATTGAAAGTTTCTTTTTGCAGAATTTTTATAAATTAAGGTCCTTTCGCCCCCAATGTTAAATAAAATATTAGATTATAACTATAACTTAATTTTTTATAATAGTTTAAGTCTCTATCTATGCTTTGGTTAACTTTCAATCACACTATGTATGCAGGCGAGCAAATTTTTGAAAATGAATTTTTTTTAAATTTAAACATTTTCTTAGAGTCTTATGGAAAATTAAGATCTTGACACTTTCACCTCAATTAGACTACCATTAATAGGCACATGAATTTAACTTTAAGGACCAATCATAGATTTTAAAGAATTTTTTTTGATTTTTTCTAAAAAATTTTCTCTAAAATCTATGATTGGTCCTTATAATCAAAATTAAATTCATTTATTAATATTATATGTTTTAGTTGATTTTTGAAATAATTCCCATCTTTTTCAAAAAAGACACTCAAAAAGAGAATCTTAAATCTTTGTATTCACTATACTACTATTAGTTGAATTGATAAAGTTGAAAAAAACTAAAAATTAGCTTTCTGAAACATGCAGGTTTCTTTTTTGCAATAAAGATATATAATTGACCGAGGAATTTACCGAGAAATTTTCTTGAAAAAATCACATAAATGCTATGTTTGGATTGAAACATAAACAGTATTAATACAACGCATTGCCAAATCATTATCAGCTGATTGGAATAAGTCAAACTAACTTTTGTATTTAATTATTTTTTTATAATTGTTTTTATTTCAAACATTTACGGCTTTCATACTATTTATTTTTTAATTCTATTATTTTTCATTTGTATTTTAACTTTTTTTATATTTATTAAATATTAAATACTACACTTCTTTTGACTCAAAAGAGCGAAAGGACCTCCTTAAAGAAGACTTTCACACATCAATTCTTGTGAATCAATTGTAATAGAGTGATGAAGAGGGCAAAGCCCTCGAAACTATAGTCTCGTTATAAATAAATTAAAAAAATTATTTTTCCATCAAAAGACACACTCTTTTATTGTCTTCTTTAACAAATGTCTATCTTAACAATTAATGGGCTGCATACATCTTTACGCTGTGCCCTTTTTTGAATTCGACTTTCAAAAAAATATTTTTCTCTTTTAACTAAAAGTACCATTTAAAGAAATTATTCAACTTTATATCCAAAATTACTAAAAAAAATTATTCAATAATTCAGAAAAATTCATTTCTTGTTGCTTGATTGGCTGTCTCTTATCGTTTAATGATTAAAATATTGTAAATTTTATTGTCATGCTTTCTGAAGAGAGAGATAAAATTCAACAATTCTTCAAATCTTGTTACATAAAATATATTTAAATATCCAAAACTTTGAAATAAGTCAGTGCACCTCATTTGCAAATTCGTTTAGGGTGAATTTCAGAGATTAAAAATATAAGCAATAAAAAAATTCATAAAATTTTTTAAACATGGATTGTTAGATAATATAGTATGTACTTGGACTTCATAAAAACAAAAAAACAAAGACAAAATGAATTCAACTTCGACGTTTCATATCTTTATTTGAGACTTTTTCAAGGTTTTACAGTTTTTTATAAAGCTTTAAACGTGATTGGAGAATTTATTTTTATTTCGATTTTTTAATGAATTTCATGTAACCTAATAATCCATTTTCAATATTAAAAAAAAGAATAAACCGGGATCCCATCAAAGGATATATAAAACCTCATCGATTTCTCTTTATGCTATATAAAACGTTTTGAAAAACATGGTTTCATTCAAAACTGAAATTTTAAAAGTGGAAAATGATTTTTTTTTTCAATACTCAAAATATTTCATACATAGGACTTTTAATTAAATTATTCAGTATGCTCAGCTGGTATTGAATCCATTCAAAATTTTAATTATTTTTTTTCCTATTCGTGTTTAGAAATCTAAAAAATGTAAGAAAAAGTAATTTTCAATCATCATTTTTTATGTATTTGTGTCTCGTTTCCTCTACTTTCGTCAAATCAGGAAATAAATTGGATATAAATAATTATAATTTTATATTTTTAGGCTTATAGCTTGAAAAATACAGTGAGTAAAAAAATAAAAATAAATAAATAAATAAAAATAATATTATACAGGGAGATATCACTTGTAGGGTGTAGCAAATGATTTGAATGAGTTGAGATTTCACTATTTTGTATTAATAAACTGCACCTCTGTGTCAAGTTTCTGTTCAAACCGTTCAATGAAAAAAGAATTGCCTAATGCTAAAAATTTGCAGCAGAGCGTTTTCACTTTTTAAAAAATGACTGTAAATATTAAGAAATGCTCTTCTTTTAGATATGACATATATAAACAATCCTTAACCTTTAAAGATAAAGATAGAGAGCTAAGTTTCTATACGGTCGATGGATGCTGTGGATACGGCTCATCCCTAAAATTTCAAACATTTACAGTATTTTCATAAATATATAAGGTCGACTTCAAAATTTCAGGAGAATCTTTAAATTTTCAAATTATTATCCATTATTTCAAATATTTCTATAAAAAACATTTTTTTGTTTTGAAAAGTATATATTGGTTCTCGAAATGAAATAAAATTGTTGCATAGTTTCAAGGGGCAATTAAAATGAATGATTTTCCAGGGTACAGATAGAAGGTTTGAAGTCCCTGCCTGGTATATCTTCCAGTTCAAGCATGTCAAAGACAAGTCCAGACGAGTTTTAGTCAAATAAAAATTGTTCTCGCTGAGAAACTAGTAAAGTAGTAATAATACAAAAAAGGAATAAATAAAGATGATTCGAGAATCTTTGGACTAATCCATTTCTAAGAACTCTCAATATATAAGATCGGAAATAAGTGCTATACAAATCATAGCTTGCTTATAGCAATAGATTTAGGAGAAATTTAAGATTTTTTATAGGACAGATTGATTCATTGTCTAAGATGGTCGATTTCCATCTCAGACACTGTGGAGTTTAAGTCACAAGATTTAATTTCTGGCTTCTACTCTCGCTCACACAAAGCAGTATCTGTTTGGGGCGAAGGTTCCAAAATATATTTTTAAAAAATTTAATGTTAAATTTGAAAAATATCGAAAATGATGCCGTATTCGATGAAATTTGCAAAAAAAACAAGAAAAAAAACGAAGATTAAAATAAAATTTAAAAAATGAAGGGTACTTTTTTGGACAGTATCCCCTGGTTGGTTGAAAAGTCACCAACCGCCACTGCTATACACCTATGTATGTATATAACCGTATTTCATTCAACTTGTTAAGCAAATGTTCTTTGGGACTAATAATCTTAGAATCTAAGTAATTAATTCCTTGTTTCCTTGTTGTTGTTGTTGTTGTTGTTGTTATTGCGGTTAGTTTTGGAAAAGGAAGTTGTTCCCTCGTTAAAATTCGTAGAAAGTATCTACTTTAGGTAGCGTTCGCTATCTCTTGAAAATTTTCCTTAAAGAAAAAAAAGACAGCGATTCTTTAACAGCTCTAAACACCGGGGTTGAGAAGATAAAATCGATACTGCGGAATATTTTCTTTCTTGAAAAGTTTTTTTTTTATCTGGGCATTTATCTCTTTATGTTTTTACCATTAATATGATGTTCACGTGTAAGCGGTTCGCGGTTATACCTACACAACACTCTTTACCCCTGGCTACCCCTTCTAGCTTCTACCCTTAAATGTATATAAATACTTCTAAAGATGCGCTTTTTCTTTTCTTTTTGTTACATCTTAAATTCTTTTACGACTTTCCTTATTATTGAGTTGTTTTGTTTTTTTACTTTTAGTTATATAGAGTGAGTGTAAGTAAATATTTGAATAGGTATAAAAATTAGAGATTTGATGCTACGGTGAATGAGTTCTTTATCAAAAGAAAATATTAGATATGTTTGATGAGATATTCCCATTATAATGCACAACGTTTCGAAAACTAATTCTGAAGTCATTTTTCAAGTGCTTATGAAGTCATTCCGTCATCAGTCAGCGAGACGGGCTTCTTTCTAGCCTCCTCCCTTTACAGTGAATTCTATCCCACCTACCCTATCCCTCACCGCTGGATCCATGCGATCATCATCAACCCCACCAACCCTATATATGGTAAACTCTCTAGACTCTCTCTTTCTTCCCCTAATTTTAATCACCCTCCGAACCCCTCACGAACCCGGGTGGAAGATTAAAATTTTGTATACTATCAAGAGAAAGTACAGTGTGGAGCATAACGATCTCCCAAATTTTGATGAGATATAAAAAAATGAAAAAATCTAATTAGAAAAAAACTGAATATATTTTTGAAAGGAAAATAAAATAATTTTTTTTAAGATGTTTTAAACATTATACCAAACAAAAAAAGGGGGAGGGGTCAAAAATGAAAATTCTAGCCCTTTCGACCAAACTCAACCAAATTTTGTATACATAGTTTGTTCGAAAGGGCTAGAATTTTCATTTTTGACCCTCCTCCCATTTTGGGTGGTTAGTTTTTGCATTTCTAGCCTTTTGGGGGCCCATAGAATATGTATACAAAATTTGGTTGAGTTTGGTGGAAAGAGTTTTCATTTTTGACCCCCCCCCCCCCCCTTTTTTTGTCTGATATAATGTTTAAAACACATTAAAAAAATATTATTTTATGTTCTTTTCAGAAATATATTCAGTTTTTTTCTAGTTAAATTTTTCATTTTTTTTCAAAATGTGGGAGATCTTTATGCCCCAACCTGTAAATATATCAATAGAAAAAGAATTAATCCTCCTCCCTTGTAGGGTTCGGAGCTTGATCAGAGTTGGGGGGAAGAGGAGAGAGTCCACAGGATATTTATAGGGTTGGTGGAATGGAAGGGTCTCGGACCAGGGGACGAAGCCCCCTAGTTAGCAGAAAACCTGCCGAAGGCGGGCGTCGCAACTAGTAATATACAATTATATAATTTTATTTGATAGAGACTAATAGTTTCCAAGAATTGGCCTTCATCTTTAGTCTTACTTATAAATATTATATTTGTTTTTTGTGTGCATGCTTACCTTCAAATTAAGTGGTTCATTCATCTCTCAACAAATAATTAATTTTCTCTTAAAAGTTAACATTTGGGCAAGAAAATCTTTTTAAAATTATTAAGCTTTGAAACCGCATTTAACTTTCTAGCTAAAATCTTTTGCAGAAGAAAATTGCTAAATCAGTAAAATTTCTTCTCACTAAATTCTTGAAAAGTTTTCCCTTTTCTCCACTTGAAATTTCTTTTATATATACATGTTTTTATCAATTGTTAATATCGTTTTTAATTTTAATGCTAGATTGTTAATAAAGAGTGTTAACTCAAAGTCAAGTGATGTGTACTAACTGGTCAGAATATTTTTTATAATTTTTGTTGTTTGTTTGTATATTTATTTATTTTTTGTAACTGGACAAATCGCAGTCAGGCCATTTGTCATCCGAATTGAAGTGCCGCAATCACATCACTCGTCACCCGATATTAATATTGATCATCAATATATAAACAATATTTCAGTATTTTTTTCTCCCCCGTAGCTCTGTGACGGCGATCAGCTCCTGGGACATAAATCATCCAACATTTTTTTGCCGGTCTCTTCAAACTGATTACTTGTGTATTAATAAATCGACCATCTCTCAGTTTGAATTTTGTTTGACCCAGATAAAAAATTGTATGTTCCATTTTTCATATATTCTTTAATATTTGAAGATTAGTTTACGTTTTTTTTTTGACATCTTTCCTGGATCAAATGGCGCTTAGGTAGTTTTTTCTCAAAGCTAAGAAGCCCGATTTAATCTATACACTACAAGTGCTTCATTTATCATTCTTAATTAAAGTACGTTCTTCCGAATAAGGAATAAGGCGAACTGGAGTTATTGAGTTGCTATATTTTTCACTCGGTACACTCGGCGAGCGACCGGATTATTCAATTCATCAAAAATTCTCATTGCTTATTCATGTTTAGACATTTTTCAATTGTAGAGAAAAATTATTTTTGATCATGATTAATTGTGTCAGTAACTATATATTTGTATGGAATCTACACCCGATAACTCAATAATTGAACGAGAATATCTACTGGCTCCGAGTAGTTATGGATAAATTTTTGTTACATGTCAGTAAGGTTGTAATCATTCCCTTTGGTAATTAAACGAAAGTGTCAAAAGTAATCCTGGCCAATGGCTCTCCTTCGAGGCGAATCAAGCTGGGCTCTATTAATAAAAATTTTACTTAAAGATTAAATATTCACCATTTTAAAAATGTTGCGTTCAAGTGACTAAAAATTTGAACTTACAGCTAAACCACATATTGTTTAAATAAAAATAGTTTAACGTTTCGAGTTTTGAAGTTGAATGGCCATGGAATGATTATTCCCAAAATGAATATAGAAAAATAGATTCGATCTTTGAGGAAAAGATAACAAGATTATCTTCTACGGAAATCCGAGTTGTTATTGATAATTTTTAATAGGTACTTGTCAGAAGTGTAGTATTCACTCCCTAAGGAAATGAACTCAAGTGCCAAATTCAATCTACATTCTTTCGGAAAATTGAACTTCTTAAGAATAATAATCGAAGCATATGTAAAGTTTGACATGGTGCTAACATTCTTTATTTACAAAATAAAAAACTTATTAAATTTGTAACACTCTAGTAGCTTCATTTCTTACGGATAAAAAATATAGGTAATCAGAAAAAAATCAAACCATAAAATAAGGTGCTCTTGTAGCTGAATTTGGTACATAATTAACATGCGTCTAATATTAAAGATTTCTAAATCAAAAGGTTCGCTGACAAAAAATCTCCAACATAAACAAAATTCTGCTGATAGTTTAGGAGGAAAACAGAGCTTTTTGTTGTGTAGTGTAACGCGGATGTTTTCAGACTACTAAGTCAGCCCGTGCAAAAACATAGAAAAACTTTTCTATTATGAAGATATTTAATTTT
Organism: Forficula auricularia; assembly: GCA_024734495.1. NCBI lineage: Eukaryota > Metazoa > Arthropoda > Insecta > Dermaptera > Forficulidae > Forficula > Forficula auricularia. The sequence continues at coordinate 29,684,733 of JALMQS010000128.1, read as the reverse complement.
TGTTTTTTACCAGTATACAAAATAATAGTACATTAAATACACTGACATTCTTATATATATTTGAATAAAAAAATGTTCATAACCGTAACCCTAAAGGGTTTTTGGTTTCTTGCTCCCGTTTCATCAATTTTCTTCAGGTCCCCCGTCTATCTTCTTTATCTTCTCCAGTAGTCTGCGTCTATTTGTCTCATCTACCAGTCTTCCATATTCATCCCCAAAACCCTCCCAAAGTTCTCACAATTTTCTATGTATTGGAATATTGAAGGATGGATCCTTCATTCTTCTATTTTACACCCCCTGTATTTATGTTCGCCTCTTTTCTCGGGTCTCCTCTATATGTTCCCACATCATAGTTGTTTTAGAAACCATTTTTCTACAAGAAGATATTCATAGACTACATAGACATTCTCTATGAAGTTTTTCAACTTAATTTTATTTAATCTTTTGTATTAGTTTTCTCTTAGAATATTTTAATGTAGTAAATATCTTCTTTCTACTGACACAAAGAGAAACAAAGAGGTTGTCCTCTGCTTGATGCAAATAAACATACACACCTATATATCGAAATGATATATCTGTATATATATATATATATATATATATATATATATATATATAATTTGTTTGTTGAGATTCTATAGTTTCGAAGGCTTGGCCCTCATCAGTCAGTCTTTTAATTATAAATTTTATTTTTTCATTAAAACAGCATCTCTGGGATGCTTTTGAAAATTTTTTCTTTCTTCTCAAACTGAACAGACAGAGTAGAATTAAAAAAAAACATTCCCTTTGTGATTCAACAACTCTGCTACTCTCGGCAAAACAAAAAACTTTTCAATTAAATCTTCTACTGATATTGTAGTTTAATTCACTTCTAAAAGATGACGAATTACGATGTAGTTTTAAAACAATACTTCAACTATGAGTTTGTAAAATAAAAATAAAATTTTTAAAAATATATAAATTTCTAGGTAGGATTCATAGCATCTTCAAATTCTTTTGACAAGACTCTCATATATATTTCCGGGGTACGAGCCCATCTTCAGGAGTTCAGATAGCAATATTTTTATTTTATTAATAATGTATGTTTCACCTAGAACTTATCCCATTATTCTATCCTTAATAAAATATAAGTAGTAAGTATGTACTTCGTATTTCGTAATTTACGGTTAAATCTTTTGACGGTGTTTTTTTTATAATACCATACTTCTCAAACAACTGGATTATTTTTTAGTACAATACTTTTAATAAAAAATAGCGTATTATTTTAACATAATTTACCCTTAACTCTTCCGTGAATTTCATATTATATGGAGTCTCAAAATGTTATAATACATTAAAAAAAATTTTTAAGGCCTAGTTTTTTATCTCTTTCCTTCGCATAAATAAATAAATATATTGATGAATGTTTTTACACCTCGATGCCTACACATATTTAAGATATTGCATATTAAATATCCAGCATGACAGAGTATAGATATTCGAGAACGATTTTGCAAGAAAATTTCAAATCTGAAATTTCCTATTTATGATAAAAAAATAAATCATTTTCACACCAGTCGTTTTCTTGATTTATTGAATCTAATAAAAAGGCCGTGATTTTATACATGAATAGTTTTTTTTATACATATATAGGTGTTCAAGAAAAGATGGGGTGTCTAAGCTTTTCGCTTCCTTGGGTCATATTTGAAGAAAAAAAAATGCTCGGGCCGCACATAAAATATTCTAATTTTAACGATAGCTCTTAATCAATAAAGATAGCAAATAATGTACAATAACTATATCAACTATAACCAATAGCCAGACCATCATAGTACAATTAAAAATAATAAATGGACAATCGTATTATTTAATTTGTATTATTAAAATTAGTAGATATTGTATTCAAAAAAATCTACTACATGCCTTCTTATTAATAGTGATAGTTGAAATATTGTTAATAATCAAGCACAAGTACGGCTATCGTATGATGATGCTAATTCGATTATATTGTATTGACGAAAATGAAGGTTCAACATCACTAAGTGAGGAATTAAACCGGGGAACCCTACAAACACAATGTATATTTTTAGAATCTATCTAAATGTAGGTAGGTAAATATGTATACTAGAGGCATTTTGAGACAATTTTTTTGCAACGAAATTTTTTCTGGAGAGAGACGGACTGGTAGAACTTTTAATTGAATGTAATGGAAGGCAGCCCAGGGGTTGTGAGGAAAGAAAATATTAACACATACCAAATAAGGTGTAATTTATTGGAATCCCTTTTCCTTTCCTTTCAAACCGACATTTCGGAGGATTCTTCCCCTCCTTCAGGGTTTCATGGGGTCAATGAATGAAACAAATAAAATGTCGGTTTGATTCCAATAAATTACACCTTATTTGAAATGTGTTAATTTTTTCTTTCCTCACTATCACTGGGCTGTCTTCCATTACATTCAATTAAATTGTACCAATATTTAAAAAAATTTCAAAAAAATAAAAAAACAAATTCACAAAATCTTAATGCTTTAAGAAAGTTTACGATTTACTGTCAGGCCGCGAACTTATAAACATATTAACGATAAATAATTAAAATAGTTATTAAAATTATTGTTTTATTATATTTGTGACAAAACCAACCCTTCAATTTAACGAAAATATTAACGTTATTATAGTTGAAATTCAAGTTAAAGTGAGAAAAAAAAATACGATACATTTTAACTTTATGACAAAAATCGGAGGAAAATCTTCAAAACTGAGGACCTATTTATTTTCTAAGTAAACTTGGAGAAAAATAGATTGTGTAATTTTGAAAAATATAAAATATTAATGATTTTTATTTTAAAGTTAGCTTAATTTGATTTGAAATGTTTTAAAAAAGTAAATTCCATTATGGTTTACCTGAAGGGTTTTAATGATTTTGCATGAAAAAGCGACTTATTGTAACGTGAAACTTTGTAAAAAACCAAATTATAAAATTTGAACAAATTCTGATCTAGTCAGCCAAAAGAGTAGAAACGAATTTAGTGGATGTGTTAATTTTAGCCGTCAGCAATAGATAGGGGTTGATTTCTAATTAATTCCAGAGTAAGAAATCTGATACTTATGTCAAATCCTCTCGGATGTTGACTCAGAGAGGGTCTAGAAATGGCTCGCTTAGCTTAGCCAATGCCATGTACTTAGCTAGAAAATAAATTAGCAAAATGGAGGTGAAAATTTGTTCACTAAAAATTACCAACCAATGTTTTATTTAACAAAAATGAAACTGGGCACAATGGTGGAGTATATTAATACAAACTAGTGTGCCAAATTTCATCTATTAACTTACAACCGTTCGAAATAGCTTACCATATAATAAATTATTTTTCTGATTTTCTCCGTTTAGGGTCCTGAATTCTAGAGCCCCAGATCTATCAAGTTCTCGGCGTTGTAAATACATACATTTTGGCATCAGAACAACCTTTCTACGAATTTTTATCATTTTTTTTACTTAGGGAAAGTGGTGTAGGTTTTAGGTGAAACATGATATAACTAATAAAGTAAAGGGAGTGTAGTTTCACAGTGACTACATTCTCTTTACTTTATTAATGAATTTTTATCATTTAGTTATCCTGGATTATAGGATTGCCAGAGGTGTCCTGGCTTTAGCCGTACATATTTGGCTTTTTACGGTTGTGTCCAGTTAAATATTTACGTATCCGGCCTATACGAACCTAACCGAGTTCCTTTTTATAATAAAAGTGATGCACGGCTTTAAAAAGGTATGTTTGGCTTTTAAAAAAGATATGTCCGGCTTTTAGGGCAAAATGCCCGGCCTAATACAGCGCCGAGTCCGGCTTTTGTATTTTAGGGCCTGGCAAACTTGAATATCTTATATAATATATAAAAAATAATACTGGAAATGATTTTTGTTCATATTTCAGATATTTGTAATCATACAAGGTCTAAATTTCAAATAGACTGGCCAAAACCTAGCCCAAAAAAGTCATAATTTTGATTGAAAAGTTTTTGTTTTGCCGAGAGTAGCAGAGTTGTTGATTCACAAAGAGAAACAAAGAGGTTGTCCTCTGCTTGATGCAATGAGATGCATCAAGCAGAGGACAACCTCTTTGTTTCTCTTTGTCATAATTTTGAGTTTAGTCTTTATTTTGAGATTTCTGTACGTGGATAAAAATAATTTTCTATCTCTTTGGAATTCAATACTTAAGACAGCTCAAATTTATAGAAAATGTCCAAATATTTCTATTGTCAAAATGAAAATTTGGCTAAGCTTTTAGATAATAAAGCATTTTATTAAATGCAAAATTGTAATCTAAAACTCAAAATGTAATATAAAAAATCCATCTTTCAAGAGATATTGAAGCGGAGTGGTTGGTTATGTTTTTAGTGTAAGTGACTGTTCGTTCTAATTGTATAATAATTGAAAATCATCATCGCGAAATTTAATATTCACGTTGCTATTTCTCCCCTATTAATATCACATTTTGATATTGATTTCCCTATGGATTTGTTATCATTTAATGTGTCGCCGGGAAACATTTGAACGTATCATTAACCTTAACTGGAAATATATATTTTTTTTTCATTTAAGTTTTACTAATGAAAATAATTTCAGGCAAGCTTGTTCTTTTTTAATTGAAAAATTTTTGTTTTGCCGACAGTAGAAGAGTTGTTGAATCACAAAGAGAAACAAAGAGGTTGTCTTCTGCTTGATGCAAATAAACATACACACCTATATATCAAAATGATATATCTGTATATATATATATATATAATGTGGTTAATTCGGGTTGAATGATAAATGACTATAAGCCAATGTATTCCTAAAAATAAATTATTTATTTTAAAAATTATTTACAGCTTTGATATTAGTTTTCTATATACAGAGATTATATTTAATATAATCAAAAAACAAACATAATATAATTACCCTAAAACAAATTGGTTTTTATAGTTTGTTTTCTGGTATTCAATTTTTATCTTTTTATATTTTAAAACAAATTTTGTAACTTTAATATTTTAAACTAGTTTTCAAGCGGTCAATTTTAATAAGTTTTATATTTGACATGGATAGAAGTGGGACCAACTTGATAGGCCCAAAGTTGTACGCGGTTAAATATGAAGATATTTTACATAAATATATTATTTATAAATAAAATATATATATACAGATATATCATTTCGATATAAAGGTGTGTATGTTTATTTGCATCAAGCGGAAGACATCTTCTTTGTTTCTCTTTCTTGTTCTTTTTTTGTCGTTTTCATTATTTTTACTTGAGGCTATATATAAAATTTATGTAAGCTCATACATATTTTCAAAAATATAATAAAAACTCTTAATAATTCGAATTTTTTTCTTTCCTCTTGATAATTCAAAGTTTCGATAATTCGAATTTTTCTTGTAGTCCCTTGGATTTCGAATTATCGATAGTTGACTGTATATATAATTATTATTAAAAATATTATATTGATTATTATCAGTATTCAATCGAAACATTTTAAAAATATTCAATACTTAAGTATTCCACTTTAGCTCCTCGAACAGTCTTGCCCATTATACTATTTTAGGGAGAAACCGATGGCTGTATGAATGTAGCATCAAATCTCATAAATAAATAAATCGATTGAATTGCGTTGTATGAAAGGATAAAATTTTATGAAAAATCTGATAAAGTCAATAAAGAACATTAGTATCAATTCTAAATATGGATTCGGAGATATTTGGGGTTCAGGTAAAATCAAAAAGAAATTAATATAATACCAACCTTTTGTTTCTTTATTTGAAACTTTCCTATCAACAACTCATAACAAACAAATTTAGAAAAGATCCCTTATCAAAATATATAGCTACAAAATCTTCAACTTGTTTCGCGTTAACCTTTACAAACATTCTATTTTCAAAACACACATATTTCATTTATAAATATTGTGATACGAAAAATACATAAGTTTGAATGGATATTGATGAGGTAGTCCAAAAAAAGGAGAAGATAATTGATACTATCTTTTTATCCATAAACCGAGGTTTCGGAGGCTATTCCCTTCTTCTTCAAGGTTTTGAAAAGTCAGTGAAGGAAATCCGATGCTACATTCCCCTCTGTCTCCTCTTTCAGTGGCAGTAACAATAATATATTGTATTTCATTCTCAGCAGAATTATACACTATAATTCCACTGAATGCCAGTGAATGAGGAGACAGAGGGGAATGTCACATTGGATTTCCTTCACTGACTTTTCAAAGCCCTGAAGAGGGAGGGAGTGGTCTCCGAAGGGTCGGTTTATGAATAAAAAGATATTAAAAATTATCTTCTTCTTTTTTTGGACTCCCTCATCAATATCCACTCAATTTCACTTATGAGTCCGTCTCCAAAAACTAATTCAATCTTATACATAAGTTTGTTTGAAATGAAGTTGGAGCGGTATGCCGAAGTTCAAGCCTCGCTCGCTTCAGATTAAAATTAGACTACCTATTATACTACTCAAATACTAAAACTACTAACACTTGATAAAAATTATTATACTACATAGCGATTGGCTAAATGAACTATATTTCTGAAACAAAAAATATATTATAGTATATCTAACTAAACCTAGTCAATTTTGAAATTTCTAAAAAAAATCATAAGAGGTTGTCAAATAATCCGAGGTGTTTTGGATAATTTTTATTATATTTCAGAATGATTGTAGGTATTCAACCATTCGGAAATTAAAACAGAATCTCAAAAATGCAATTCGGACACCTGGCTTGAACTCAAATGCGAAAATAAATACATCTCTCATATATAGCACGCGTAAAAACGTTTTATTCAAAGATTCAATATTCATTGTTAAAAAAATGAGTAGTCAAGTGATTCTAAATTTAAATTTACTCTATATTTTGAAATTATCAAGCAAATCTCAATACACTAATAGTTGAAAAATAATGGAGGGCGGCACAGGGATGGTGAAGAAAAAAATTATTACATTTCCTAATAATATGTATTTATTGGACTGTCATTCTTTTTTTCCCCTTTCCTTTAAAACCAACGATTCGGAGGATTCTTCCTTCAAGGGAAAAAAAATAAAAAAATAAAAAAATTCTATTCAATGCTTCTGTTTTAAGAAAAGACAAATTTTATACACTGTTGGTGGAGAGAAGAAGGAAGCATCTTGTTTGTTTCCTTCACTGACCCTGAAGAAGGAGGGAAGAATTCCCTGAAACGTTGGTTTTAAAGGAAGGGGGGGGGGGGAAGAATCAGAGTCCAATAAATACATCTTATAATAGGTAGGTTTTAATGAAAGGGAGTCCATAAATTATTTAATTTCATTCAATTTCCGATGTTTCGGAGACTTTTTTCTATCCTTCTTCAGGGTATTGAATAGTTAATGATGAGTGAGTGTAACTCGGTTGCCATTTGTCTCTCATTTCAGTGATAGCAACAATATTACAATATTTTGTTGCTATGACTGAAAGGAGAGACAAATGGGAACCTAGTTATATTTACCTATCAATAACTATTCAATACCCTGAAGAAGGACAGAAAAAAGTCTTCGAAACGTGGGAAATTGAATGAAATAAAATAATTTATGGACTCTCTTTCATTATAACCTACTTATTTTGCTTACCAGTCCTTCTTTCTAAGAAAATAAATAAAATTATATACATCTTATAATTTTTTTCTTCACTATCCTTGGGCTGCCTTCAATTACTTTTCAACTAAAAATTCTACCAGTTCGTCTCTCTCCAAAGAGAAAATTTCTTCAAATATCGTATATTCAATAAACTATTTTTTGTATCAATTTTCATAAGTATTTTGAATAAGTAATGTTTAATGAGATTACCGTAGAACAATCAATTTATTAACTTGAAATTTTCACTTGTAAATAAATTTCGTTTTGATTTTGTCTTAATTCTAAATATTGACAAATCATTATTCCGAATTATAAAATAAAATGGACACTAATCACATCAGATTATATATATTTTCATTTTTTTAAATATTTTCATAAACAATACATGAAAATCATTAAAAGTTTAATTGAAATATTAATTTATATATATAAAACATTTAATAGAAAATTCAATTCAATTAAAAAATAAATAATACCTAATTGGTATTGCATCCATGGCAACTGTTGAGTAGTGAATTGGAATGGTAAAAAAGGCGCCTGGTGCGTAGGCAGCCATCGAGCTGAATCGGTGCGCGAAGGGTTCTGCTTTTATTTCATCGGTAATTATAAAATGATCAAAAAATAATTGGTCGAAATTACTATTTAATTAAATTTTCATGACGCTCAAAGAATCTATATATTAATTAAAGATAATGGTTATTTTTTCTTTAGTCTTATTTTCATTCAAAATAAAAAACGAACCACTCTTTTAATAAATTATTCATTTAATCCTAATCAATATAAATTTTAATTTTAATCTAGTATTTAAAAATTTTTAACCTTCACTTGTTTATATTTTTTTTTTTAATAAGTTTTTAAGAAGTACAATGGAGTATAGAATTAAATATGTGAATTAGTTGGGCGAACGAAACAAGCTCTTTTCCAACACTTTGAGCTGATGAATGAAATAAGAGGAAATCAAAGAAGGCATCCTCAGCTTGAAGCATATATATCAGTGGCGGTTGGTGACTTTTCAACGAGGGGATGTTGTCCAAAAAAGTACCCTTCATTTTTTGAAATTGTATTTTAATCTTCGCTTTTTTTTGCAAATTTCATCGAATACGGCATCAGTTTCGTTATTTTTCAAATTTGACATTAGATTTTTTAAAAATATATTTTGACATTTTTGCATTAAACGGATACTGCTTTGCATGAGTGAGGGTAAGAGTCAGAAATTAAATCTAATGACTTAAACTCCGTAGTACCTACCTGAGATGGAAATCGACCATCTTCCACAAAGAATCAGCCTGTCCTATAAGAAAATCTTAAATTTCTCCTAATTCTATTGCTATTACTTGTCTATTGCACTCTTAGTTATTTTCGATCTTATATAGTGAGAGTACTTAAAAATGGATTAATCCAAAAATTACCGGATCATCTGTATTTATTCCTTATTTGTATTATTACTATTTGAATAGTTCCTCAGCGAGAACAATTTTTATTCGACTAAAACTCGTCTAGACTTGTCTATGAGATGCTTGAACTGCAAGATATACCAGGCAGGGACTTCAAACCTTCTATCAGCACCCTTTTCGGAAAAATCATTTTAATTTCCCCTTGAAAATATGCAAAATTTTTATTTCATTTTGAGAACCAATATAAATACTTTTCAAAACAAACAAAAAATGTTTTTATAGAGATATTTTAAATAACAAATAATAATTTAAAAATTTAAAGATCCTCCTGAAATTTTGAAGTCGACCTTATATATTTATGAAAATACTCTAAATATTTGAAATTTTAGGGATGCACCGCATTCACAGCATCCATGGACATCATGCCACCGTTATATATATATATATCTATCTATCTATATATACACGCATAAATAATTTTATTTTTTACAGACTATAGTCTCGAAGACTTTTAGCCTTTAACTTCAGTCCTTTCTATTAAAAATACTTTATCTGTACCTACTCATGCGGACAAATACCCGAGTGAATGGAGATGTGTTTGTAATTTAGTTCAACCCTCAACAAAATATAAACAATAACAAACAATAGTATTTTTTGAAAATGAATGAACAAACTTTTTTTATGATATTGATGCAATAAGATATTGCATTAAAAGTGTTCAACCTTTTTAGTTCGGGGTGGATCCTTGCATCGTGAAAAGAAGAAGAAATTTCAGGGATAGGGTTGGAATTGAAGGTTCTGTGGATGTGGTATTGAAATATAGAAGGTTATTATCGTCGGAAGGACGGATGCGGGAAAAGAGTTCCGATCTCTAAAAGTCATAGGGATTCACGCGTTAGAGAATGTGTTTGTGCGGTTAGTATCTAATTTAATCACAAATGGGTGGACGATATTTAAAAAACATGTATTTAGGCCAATCGAAGCTTTAGGGGGGATTAATCTCATCTTAATTACAAATGCACCTCTATTCATTCTGATATTGCTACCCATGAAAAGGAACAGATAAAGTATTTTAATAGGAAGGACCGAAGACGAAGACAAAGTGGCTAAGCCTTCGAAACTATATATTATAGTCTTTGGCAAATAAAAATTATAATACATATTCATTATTTATATATATTTAAAGTATATCTATGGGGCCGTTCATAAATTATGTCACACGAATTTCAAGATTTTTAGATCCTTCCCTCACTCTGTCACATTTTCATTGAACCACTCCCTGTATTGTGACTTTACACTACCATATTTTAAGAAAAAGGGTTTATTTATTAGAAATAAACAAAATTTAAGAGTTTTTGCTAAAAATTGCTCAATTACAATTTTTTATTTAGATTTATTTTACCAACATTTTCAGGTTGGAATAATAATAACCTGAAATCTAAAAAATATATTTGAAAATTTTTTAATTTGACTTTTATGACATCACAAATATTAAGATCCTCTAGATAAGTGTATTTGCTAAAAATAAATAATTTTTTTCGGCATTATAAGAAAATTATTAAATTATAAAATTTAAATAAATAACTGTACGAATTAAAATCATCAAAGTGTAGTCTGAATTTATACTTGATTTATGACTTTGGTGCGCCTGTTTTTAGGCAACCTATTGCGTGCAGAAGAATGAAAGCTGCGTATGAGCTAGGAGTTCAGTCGTTGCTTACAATTTTTTATCTAGTTAGATTTATTTATTTTACCAATATTTTCAGGTTGGAATAATAATAATTTGAAATCTAAAGAATATATTTGAAAATTTAAAAAAAATTTTAAATTATCTTTTGTGACATGACAAATTTTAAGATCTTCGGGCCCCCCTGTCACATTTTGTCACAAATCTGAGATCCCCCTACCCCTTACTGTGTGACGTAATTTGTGGACGGCCCCTATAGTATAGGTTTGTTTATTTGTATCAAACAGAGGACACACTCATTGATTTCCTCTTAAATATTAACAACTCGGCTACTCTTGGCAAGAAAAATCTTTAAATCTACTCTTTGATTAATTCCTTATAAAAACAAAATCTACGAAGATTTATGAAGCAGATTAGCCAATATGTAATATCGGAAAAATGTCTCTTAATTTTAATTAATTTATTAGAAACAGTTCGATGAAGATGGCTTAAGGCTTAAACAAACTTAAAAATTTATAAAAAGAATGCGCGCTTCCTTTATTTTGATTGATGTTATAAAATAGACACATCGAAATCTCATTTCTTAAACTTATTTTTATTTCGATTTAATTGGGTTGAAAGGGATTTCACCCCGACTGACCCCGCATGGGAGATGCTATTATATCAAAACTTTTTGATGATTTCTGAACAGACATTTGAGTTTCATATGAAAAAGGACCTTTGCCCCCGAGATGAATCTTAAGCAATTCTATTTCCTTATATAAATTCAATACTTGTTCCTCTTCTCTTTATATCTCACATTCTCGGACTGCCCTCCACCCTTCACCCTTCACCTTCCCCCTCTGAATTCTATATGCAATCGATTCACATTTATTGTTTTAAAATTAGGTTGTTTTTTCTCTCCTTTTCTCGATTACTATAAAAATGCTATGAGAATGAAATGTGGACCGGTGAATATAGAAAGGTGAGAGGTTTACGTAGATATGCTCTTGAGAATTGGACCAGGGCATCTCTCCGGTTGAGTCCCTCGGGAAGAGGGATTTTGCGCATGCGCATAGTACCGTTTCCATGTATGCAAACGGAAGGATTGTCAGAGAACGTGTTCCAAGTGCAAAACGAAAAAAGAAAAAAAATAATCCCCAAGCATCCATCCATAAGTTGATATTCGAATCCAATCATAGCAAACGTGGCTCTTTATTAAATTTATCATGATAAGCAAATAGACATCAAGAGATTCGTGGCGAGCAGATTCAATTCGAAGCGTAAATAGACAGTGGGGGGAGAATCGGAATAGGAATAGGAAGGGTAGAATTGGATTTGGATACCGAGTTTTATTCGACACACCTGCATCCATTTTCATTGATTACATTAAAACAATTCTTGCTTCAAATATAATTTCAAAAAAATTAACAGCCACTCTCACTATATATGCTCCCACTAAAAGTTTATTATCGGGATTTAACAAATTCAATTTGTATTCTTTTTTTTTACTTTTTATCCACTTTATTTATATAAAATAAAGTATATCGAAAATAATCACATATTTCAATTGAAATCCGCTTTATTTAAAAAAAAAAAATACTATAGAAAATGATTAATTCATATTCATTTTAATTTTTAATATTTAAAAATTATCTACCTTAATTATATACAGGGTGATTCACAACGCAACGAGTGTAAAAATTATTGGGAAATTGTTGTGAAGGTCATTTTAAGCAAAAAATTGTATATAAACATAAAAGTCCTATTTCAATCCTTTATTGGTCTACAGCTAATAAATCAATGAAAAACTAATATGTATTAAAGATTTTTTAAAATTGTATTTCATATAGATACTAATATATCGAGGGGTGAACCGCAATTGGAATTAGATGTACACGTCTTTGGAATTATGTGGAATCATTTTGGAATTCATTAGAAAATGCCACTTCTATTGTCTTCTACTTGGAAATGAAAGTGGATGTGGAAGTAGGTGTACACAATATTAGATCGCGGTTCACCATTCCGATATTATATACCGACATAAAAATTATGTTTTTATAAAACCAAATGCCGGTAGTAGTAGCGTTAAAATTTCTATAGAAAAATCAAGAAAAATGTTCAACTAGCCAACTGCCTGTATTGCATTTTTCAGCACTCGGGTTCAATTCCCAAAGGGTGGAAACAACCCTCGGATATAATATAAATAATCTATAACATGTCGAATTCAGTAGTTGATTTTCTATTATTATTATTATTATTATTTTAATTTACAGTTTTTAATTGGTTCTTGACTTACTATAAATCTCCTAAATAAAATAGTTGGTCAATATAGGAAATTTGAGAAACTAATTGTCCATTACCGTGGACAACTCTCCACTGGCTCTTCACTGACGGAAGTAGTAGTTTACTAGTGCAAACTATGTATGGTCACTTTCAAATTTCTAAGGAGAAAACACTTCGCACCTTTGAATGATAAAGTTCAAATGTGCATGTAATGGTTCGCATCATTCTATTGCTAGTTGTGTTAATCGAATACTTCTCAAGATAGTGTCTTTCTTAGGCTAAATCGTTTCATCCATATACTCTAATTTTTGTATAAGAGATGTAAATAAAACTAAATGGGTAATAAAAATAATCTTTCTATTCGGATCTTCTTTGCTTCGTCAGAATTCTGTGTTTTGCAACTGCTATGTATTATACTCTCGCTTTAAATTAGATAATACGAAATTAAAAAAAATAAAACATCTCATTTTGCAAGGGTGCCAACAGGCAGGGGGGGGGGGAGTTAAGACCCATCATTCAAATTTCTGGTGGGGGGGGGTTGAAAATGGTTGCATTTTAGTATTATATGCGAAAAATAAAAACGGTCAAGTCTTATAACTTCAACAAAAGGTAATAATAAGCTCTTCTAATTCTTTAGAAGTGAATAAAATGATGGGGGGTACTTTTTTTGAAACTGGGGGGTGAGTCATAAAGTTAGGGGGGGCACCCCTGCTTTTTGTATTTAGATATTATATATACCAGTAATAAATTTTCAGAAAAAATATCCGTTATATAAAATATTTTATAAATACCTTTGAAATATCCATCATGTAACAAGCTCAATTTCGATCCTAAATGTTTAATAATAATAATTATTGTCCTGACAGGATGTTTATTCAATAGAGTAGCATTCATGTTATGCAATACTTATACAATATATAGGTATGTAGAGAGAGTGAGAGTGAGAGAGAAAATAAGCGTGGAATGGTACCAAATATAGATTACCATTTTTATTTTTATTTCATTATATTTTTATAATAAAAAGTTATTTTTAATTTAACTCTGAAAACACAATTTTTTTAAAAAAAACAAACTTGTATTACTGTTTGATAAAATATATAATAATATTTCTAACTTTTTTAAACTAATCTGAAAATAATAATTGAGTTTAACAAAAAATTTCTAAATTTCAAAAAAAAAAAATAATAATAATAATAAATAAAATAATAATTTTGAATATGAAATTTGGCTTTTTATAACACATGAAATTCTAAACTTATTATGAAAGTCTATATAAATAAATAAAATAAAAATGGAAAATTGAATCATAACCTGGAATACTATATTCATAAAGAATTTATACAAACCAATGTAAATTAGAAAAACATAGACTAAACTGAATTTAAATTTCAAATTAAATTAGTAGTATTTATAAAGTGAGTGAGTGACCACATCACATAAAATCCGGCTTTTTGTAGAATTCACTCACGGAATGTCTGTTTTTACATCAGAACAATTCTTCTGATTATTATCTTGACAGGAAACAAACTAGATTCTAAATCCTTTCTTTTTATATTCTCAAAATGTATACTTGGAATCTTATTCTATATTAAGAGCTCTTGAGTATTCCAAAGGGTGTGTCAAACAAAAGCGATATTTTTTAGCTTCCACCTCGAAAAGAGTTAAGGCCGTTTACACGTCAAAGAATTATAGCATAAGTCATAACTTAAATTTTATTGAAGATTTTTGGAAAAATTCTATACAAAATTTTGATTATAATTACAAACAATCACTAAAATATTGAGCTGAACATACCCTTTCGTGAAAAAATTTCCTCTCTATTAAGGAGGTTTTTTCGCCGCCAATGTTAAATAAGAAATATTAGATTATAACTATAACTTAATTTTTTATAATAGTTTAAGTCTCTCTCTATGCTTTGGTGAAGTTTCAATCACAAATTAGCGTGCAAATTTTTTAAAATAAATTTTTTTTAAAATATAAACATTATCTCAGAGTCTTTTAGAAAATTAAGATCTTGAAAATTTATCTTGAATTATACTACTATTAGTTGATTATATAAAGTTAAAAAACTAAAAATTAGCTTTTTGAAACATGCAGGTTTCTTTTTTTGCAATAAAATATATAATTGACCGTCAAATTTACTGAGATATTTACTTTAAAAAATCACATAAATGCTATGTTAGGATGTAAACATAAACAGTAGAAATACTACGCATTGCCAAATCATATTAGAGTTATGATCAGCTGATTTGAATAAATCAAACTAACTTTTGTAATTAATTATTTTTTTATAAGTGTTTTTATTTCAAACATTTACGGCTCTCTTACTATTTATTTTTTAATTCTATTATTTTTCATTTGTATTTTAACTTATTTTATTAAATATTAGATACTACCCTTCTTTTGACTCAACTGGAGCGAAAGGACCACCTTAAAGAGCGAGGCTCTTTCTTCTTTCAAATATTGAGCAAAATTCATTTAGACATTAATTATTAGTTCGAGCTAAAAAGAGAGGCCGGTGTTTGAATCCGAGACCTCGCGTAACAGGCGTAATTCTTTAACTAAATGAGTTACTAATTACTAAGCATAAATCAATGCTTAATTTCTATATGTGGAAAAAATTTGATTAGTTTACTCAATTTTTTATTTATTTTCGCTGGCCTAACTATTATTAAATTATATTCAAACACCGTTCAATTAATCACAGCACCGTAAGATGAAAAATTATTTTTCATTTGCTTTGGGGCGCAATCACTAGGATGGCACGTCTAAAAATAATTATAAGTTAAATGAGAAAATAAAGAAAATATTTTTTTATTATAACCAAAAATTGACCGATCGGGATTCAAAACCAAAACCTCGTGTAACAGGGGTGAACTCGAGCCAACAGAACTAATAAATATAATGTTTATTTATTAAATAGTAAGAGTAGTAGGACTACACAAAAACGACAAAAATTCCCTACATTAGATTCGCGATTGAATCAAATGTAGAAAACATTCTGGTAGTAGGACTAGTTTTTATAAATAGAAAACCATTTTTAAAGGTTCGCAGTAACATTTGTTCATTACATACATATTTATACCAAATTTTCAACATTGTAAACATTTTTCTTTATTCTCTCCAAAGTCTATTTATTGGAAATTTCATTAAAAAAATCTCTGAAATAGAAAAAACAAGAGTTAATATTAGCTAAAAGTTTTTTCTAGATTAATTAAAGGTAAAAGCGGACCGCTTATACGCCAGCCCTGGAATAATGAAACAACGTTACATTTAACTTTAAAGGGGATTTTTTTTTTAGTTCAAAATTAACTTTTTTCAGGGCGGGAGCTGAAAAAATATCGCTTTTATTTGACACACCCTAATAAAAATACGAGAGAAAACCGACTTTTCCACTTTGTCTGATGGACCACTAGGGGAAAAAATCATTCAGCTCATCATCCCCATTAGCTTACAATTATAATTAAAACCAAAATTGAATTGAGACATTCAAATCTGTCAATGGATGGCTAAATCGGCATTTTGTTCCCGAAGCCATGGATCTAATAATCAAAATTTACCCCCCAACAAGGGAGAAATTTTCAGAACAGAATGCATTTCTGACCTTTTATCATCCTGGTTCTTTCAATTTAATGTGGCGTGGATAAATGAATATTTAATCGCGCACTATTTCGAAACTGTCAAATCTACAGCAGCAATATTTTAGAAATGTCATCTATATACAGTTGGTAATTAATTATGCAGCTATACACGATTATTAAATGTGTACAAATTGAACTATTTCATTAAAGCTGCTAAGCTATTAGCATCTTTGTGGTTCATTAAGGTGAATAGTTTTGTAAAGGGAGACGAATCTGTTATTCTTTGCAGCTTACTACATTAATTATTATAAGGATAGAGCGTTAACAAAACAACCAGGTGACTAGTGGGAGTTGAAGGGGTAGGTTCATGAAGTCATTAAATTTTTAATTAGAAAAAGGTGAGGAAACTTTTCTTATGCGGGAATTTTTTTTTTAATATTAATTATACATTATAAAATCAATTAAAAGCATTAAAAAATTGTGAATAAAAATTCAAAATCTTTTAAACCTGTAACCAGAACAATTTGCTAGACTTAAATATACTAACCGGGCCTTATAAATTATTTTGTTCAATTTTTCTCAAAATAAAGGGAAGAGATTTCTTTGTTATTAAAGCTTTTTAATGAGGTCGAAGATCAAATTGTTTCAATATTACTCAATATGAAGTATGTTCAGGAGGCAGTGAAGCATTTCTGGTGGGCGGCTTTCGTATTACAATTTAATTTTTTTTTCTCATTATGTTCATTTTTACTCACAAATAAGGGTTGAGTAATGCATTCATAGACTAAATAGTTTCAACGAATATTAATTTCAAATAAGAAAATTAGCAATAAAAAGAGAAATCCTTTGGTGTGGATAAATGTTTACGGGCACGCCTGTAGGGTATAATACAACTATTATAGCAGAGCAAATCGGTTGCATAACTCATAGGCGCATATGCAAGAATGTCAGTAATTTCTAAATTATTTTTATTTAAGGTAGTTGTTTCGCGACAATACTAGCAAAACGTTAATACTCGAGTATATAGAACAGACAATAAGGATTCATAATTCATAAGCCCAAAACTTTTTGCGTTTATGTACCACTACTAGCCAATCCCGTGCTCGTTTGACAAATCTATCAACACTGTCCGAGCTTATATATATTTTATTATAGAAATTTCAGATAAAGTACATTATAAAGGCAGATTTATAAAACAAAAAGTTCTTAATAAGCGATTGAAAGCAGTTGCGACAATGGCTGAAACGAAAAAAGGTCAAAAAAATTACTAAAGTTAACCCACTTTTTAGGTTAAATAAATGCGTTGTTGCCAGCTTGTCTTTAGTGTAAATTTTCCATTATACATTTTTCATTATTTATTCATTATTATCTCAGAAACTGTGTTGTAACTATAAATTAAAATTTTCTTAAAAAATGTATTAGTTATTGTTTAATGTTCGTTTAGTTTTTTGTAACAATGGTAAGAAGAGTTTCTTAATTATAATTAAATATGTATGTAAACTTTCCGATATCCCGTATAGTGCAATGTATAAGAGTTCAAAAAACTCTATATTTGGAATTTAATATCTCCAGAACTATATTGTTCATAAATTTATTTTTGCCACCTATCGATACAAAAGTATTTAAATAATAATCTGTCTATATTTCAAAAAATTCTAAGAAAACCCATATGGTGAAACAACTACCTTAATGTTATGACATTTTAATCATTGTATAAAAGAATGAAAGAGATTAGAATTCTAGTGAATTCTAAATGATTATTACCTTTCTCTAAACCGTTTCTGTCCAAATGGGCGATTCTTGAATAATAGAAGCTGAGAAAATTTCTAACCGAGCTAAAACTTGTCTGGGCTTGTTTTTTCATCTTTGCAGATTCTTAGATGTTTCAGATAAAATAGTAAAAAAGAATCACTCTATTTGTGGACTTTTTACAAAAGAAATTCTCAATTATATATGCGAATACATTCGAAGAAATTTTTGAATTCATCATGCTTTCATTAGTCGATTAAAATTCATCTAGATATATAAATAAATAGTCTCGAAACAGGGACCTATTTCCAAATTACAGACGATTTATCATCTTGCTTTCTTTCATGCAAAATATAATAATAACCTTTCTTAAAAATAATTAATTTCTTTGAAAAAATCTTATTTTTCAAATTTAAGTATCATTAGAGCTTTTTAGTAGACTTTATACCACTAAGAAGAACAAGGTTTGGAACCAATCATCTTATATTAAAGAAATATCTGGAATCGGGATGATTCTAACAAAATTTATTATTCGAATGTGCGGGTAATTATTAACCCTTCAAGAAAACTATGAATTTTGAACGAAGAAACTGTTAAATTGGAAATTATAAGCAACCTCTAAAAAACTTATTTTTGATAATTTTTGGTGTGTTTTAAATTTCAAAACCCACTAATAGTTCATTACAAATATTATATATAATTATATATATATATATTAAAACTAGGAAATTTAATTAATTAGATAACTGGTTCAATAAATTGGTAATTAATTAAAAGAAAGATAATTAATTAGAGGTATTGAAGAGTTGGAGTACTAGATCGTAATGCTGAATTTATGGAAAGACGGCCTATGATAATGAAAACTACTAATTCCGGATGAAAGAATTTGTTAGAATGTCATTTTCATTCTCTTAACGATTCGAAGGTCCTCCTGTGGCTAGGGGAAAGAGAGAGGGTCCAGGGGTCGAAAATAGGGTTTGAAGGGTGGAGAGTGATCGGAATTACGGGAAGGAAGGAGAATCCAGGGGACGAAGCACCATGGATAGCAAAATAACTATAGAATTAATAATAATAGTGACCATCAATCAAATTCACCTCGACTAGATGATACTTGTCATTTCGACGTAATTGTAGATGTAATATTAGCAATCAATAGAAATATAGTCCGAATGTTCTTAACTAAATGTTGGGATTATCAGGCAGTAACCGGATTCGTATTAGCGAATACTGATTTTAGAACACATTTTCCTAGACCAGTGGTCTCCAAAGTGGTCGATATCGACTCACTGAAATTGGAATAACAGTATTAGGGGTCATTTCGGTCTAATGGGTCAATTGGGAGTCGAAAATATAAGAGATCAATGTAATTCTACATTTTATATAGGGTTATCAAATATGGAGTCAAAAACAAAAAGTCATCCCTTTGACTTTAAGCTAATATAATAACATATAATTCATTTATACATATAACAAACACTCTAACTATAAAATAAACAATATAAAAACTCACATAAGCGTCTTTTTTGCTCGTCCTATTATAATTACATAAGATAAAAATAGAGTGGTTTAATAAAACATTCTTGAAGTCGTCGATGGTCAAAGAAGTTTGGCGACTCCTGGTCTAGATAGAATATTGGTAATACACATACTTACATACATTTAAAACAGAAGAGATCTCGACACTCGACTTAAAACTCGAAAACAAGATTTCCATCTCTACATATATAGAAATCAAGTTTCTATTAATTTACTGTATAGTAAAGGATATAAAATAAAAAGGTAGATATTCTATATTTGAATATATGGTACCCTTCGTTAATGAATGTATAATAAAATGAATGAATAATTGTATAAGCTTTGTTGATAAATGCCTTATTTAGTTCACTTATTATTCTATAGACAATTAAATTTCTTGTTCAAGAGGGCGTTTCTCTCTGTGTTCAAACGTTCTCCAGGGGACTGACTCTATTCTAGAGAGCTCATGAATAGCTCCTTTCATTTAGGAAGCGTAACTCGTCAACAAAGCTTCATCACAAGACCATAACTTGTGAGCGATTAACATTAATAAACATCTAACATCAACTGAAGAGAGTCTCTTTTGAAGGAGATTTTCAAATAGCCTCTTCTGGTTACCAAAGCAGCAAAGGAGGCTTGCACTTAACCTTTGGTCTCTTTCAATCCAATTAAACTACGGAATTAATATTACTTTTAATTTTTTTTTTTTGAGAAAACATTGATTAAAACTTTTCCTAGTATTTTTCACTCTTGGAATCAGAATCTGAAAGAAATTTTCCGTAACACTTAAAAAGTTTTGAGAAAAACAAATTAAAATTGTTCAAATAAGTAGCAAAAATGCTCCACTTTCCGAAGCCATAACTTTCAAACTATTGGTTTTTATATCATATTGTATATCGAGGTTTTTATACCTTTTTCCAATCACAAATCTGAATCTATATAGATAATTTTTTTACAACTATGACTTAAGTGGAAAATCATTTTGGTAATAAATTTAATTCGATATAGTTATTAGGTTAGAACTTAATACGTTTTAAAGGACAATTTAAATAGTTTTCGTGTAAGAAAAAAATGTAATATGGATATACCTACACGAGGGGTGAACCGCGATTAGAATTAGGTGTACACCGTCTTTGGAATTATTTGGAATTTCTTTGAAATTCATTAGATAATCTATTGTCATCTATTGTCTTCTACTGGAAATGAAAGTGGAAGTGGAAGTAGGTGTACAATATTTTAGGTCGCGGTTCACCCCTCGTATCTAAATATGGGGCATTCCGCGCTATATCGGACGGTTTGAAAAATTTTAATTTTTGATTTCCTTCATTTTTTGACATTTTTCAAATAACTTCTTCAAAAAGGGTCAAAATTCAAAATTGTTTCTTTATGAAATTTTTCTTATTTTACATCCTTTTTAGAAAAAAATACAAAAAAATTATTTAAAGTGTTTTTATATGCGATTTTTGAGTTTGAAAATTTTAATCTTGTTTTTGAAAATGTATGTACTCTTCGATTTTTTTGATATTTTTTTTATTTTAAGCTTCTATTCATTCTGCAAATTTGAAGACCGGGTTGATACTAGTAGTAGGCCTATGATAATAAGATTTTTTTTTTCGATTTTTAAAAATTTCGAAAAAATTGTATTCGTTATTAACCATTATTAAAACCAGGGTGGTGGTATTGAGTTCTCTTTTTTTAATTATTTTGAATTGATTTGTATCGTTAACAGGTGTTTAAATTAAATAATTGGTATTTTAGTTTGTTGAAAGAAAATCAAAATCAAAAATCGAAAATCGAAAAAAATAGTAATTATCAGAGGACCAGTATCAACCTGGTCTTAAAATTTATAGAATGAATAGAAGTTTAAAATAAAAAATTATTAAAAAAATAGAAGAGTATAAACACTTTCAAAAAACAAGATTAAAATTTTCAAATTCAAAAATTGCATATAAAAACACTTTAAATAATCTTTTGTATTTTTTTCTAAAAGGTATGTACCTATCTAAAAAACAAAAATTAAAAAAAAAATTGAATTTGGACCATTTTTGAACAAGTTATGAGCGAAAAACCGAAACTCGATATCTTTAAAATCGGTGATCAAAAAAATTTTAAAATTTACCAGGAAGAGTTTTTTGATGGATACTAAAAAATGTCCAAAAATGAAGGAAATCAAAAATTAATTTTTTTCAAACCGTCTGATTTGGCGTGAAATGCCCCATTTATAGTATATAGATTCTGCCAATTTTTCATTTTCTTAACAAATTGAGGATATTTACGTTCAATTGAAAAGATTTAGTTTGCCGAGAGTAGGGTTGTTGATTCACAAGGAGAAATCAATGATTTTGCCCGCTACTTGATGCAAATAAACATACTCTATACCTATAAATAAGCATACTTCATAATCCTACACAGAATCTGCCTTTAGTAAACTAGGTTAGTGAGAACAGTGGAAACGCCCCTTTTTTGATTGGGCCTATTCTAACTACGTCATCACAGTTAATTTTAAATTGCAAACCTAATTTTGTCAACTTTAATAATAATACCTACTATATTTTTTGCCATATACTTTTTATTTGTAATAATTGTATAATTGCCTTTTGTTAACTATTTTGAATTATTAAATATACAATTTTGGAAATAAATTTGAATCAAAGTAACACATTTAATGGGAGAATAAAACTCTCTTCTTATTAATCTTGATTTGATCGGAACATAGGTAAATTCGTTTTGTTGTTTTAGTTAGCTAATCATTTAATAAATGAATAATGAATGAAATAATTTGCTAAGGAATAGCTTACTATAACAACAAAACGAATTTAAGTATATACACTCCGGTATTTGAACCCATAAGAAATAACCGAATATTTGTAATTAAAAAGTGCGATGATGAAGGTCAAACCTTCGAATCTATAGTCTCTAACAAATAAATCATATGTATGTATAGATTTATATTTATTTGCATCAAACAGAGAACAATCTCATTGATTTCTCTTTATAAATCAACAGCTTTGCTAGCTTGAAAAGTTTTTGTTTTGCCGAGAGTAGCAGAGTTGTTGATTCACAAAGAGAAACAAAGAGGTTGTCCTCTGCTTGATGCAAATAAACATACACACATATATATATATATATACAGGCCGACCACCAGTGATGAAGGAACACCAAGTTTTCAATATCCATATAATATTGACTCCATGAAAAACATTTATAATTGAAGAAAGACTGATGATGAAGACCAAGTCTTCGAAACTATAGTCTCAAACAAATAAATAATATATATACAGATATATCATCTCGATATATATGTGTGTATGTTTATTTGCATCAAGCAGAGGACAACCTCTTTGTTTCTCTTTGTGAGCTCTGCTAGCCTCCGCAAAAAAAAAATATTATCGTTTTAACACATCTTATAGTCTAATTTTGGTTAAAAGAGTTTTTTATTGAAAGAAAGAAAATATTTAATTAAATAATAGAATAGTAATTGGAGACTCATAGAAGGTCCACACTGTTCCTGAAGCCAAGGTTTCCGTTTTGTATATAATTGTAGTTTGTGTGAAATTTGATGTGTTTCGGAAATATTTATAACAGATGTTAGGTTAGAAGAAAACTAGTTAGTGTAGTTTTTTTATGTATTTTATTTGGTGGACGTTTGCGTCCCAAAAGTTTCGGACGGAACAGTCCTTCTTCAGCACCTTTTGCGACGGAAACGTCCACCAAATGGAATACATAAAGGAACTACACCAACTAGTTTTCTTCTAGCCTGACATCTGTTATAAATGTTTCCTAAACACCTCAAATTTCACACAAACTAGAATTAAATAATAGAACATGATTAAGATAAATACAATTTTTACCAAGTGTGGTTGTTGAACATAAATAAATAAGGGGGCATAATTTGATTTATCTTTTCACTTTGCATGAATTTGAGACTCCGCCTTCAAGGAACTTTCGACTACCAAAAATTTCTGTCTCTTATTTGAATAGATTCCAATTAAATAAAAAAAGTTTTCGCTTAAATTGAATCTTTCTCTCCATTTTGGACTCTTATTTAAAATCATAAGCTTCTTTCTATTTGAGAAAACGAACTATATGCCAACAAGCTGTTTCAACTGCGTTTAAATAATTAGAACAACAACGCTATCTATTTTAAAAATTCGTTTTTCTTTTTTAAAATATTATTTTAATATAATTTCAAAATAAAATAATAAAAATTTTCTCTTCTTGTAGAACTATTAATAGATAAAAATCTTCCTATCTAAAGATTTCAAAAGATTTTATATATAGCTGATCTCTCTCTCAGGGATTCCAAGCCTTAGGAAAAGACATAGGGCAATTGGTCGATAAAGAAGACCTTCTGATAACACGACCGCTCTAGAAATGTTCTTCTAGAGCAGTGGTTCTTAAATTTTTTGAAGTCGCGGCCCCCTTGGTACCCAAGTCAATATCTCACGATCCCCTATTTTTTTTTTAATTCAGATTGGTTAAAAAACTATTTATAATTTTGAATTTCGTATATGCATACACTTACTAGTCAATGGATGCATTTACTAAGGTTAACAGTGAAAGCGTGAAAAAATAAACACGGTTATAATGTTTTGATTAATGTGCACATATGTACTTAGCCACTACCACGGCTAAGTACATATGTGCACAAATCAAATAACAATTTACAATATTTTAGATTAGGTTAAATAAAAAAGGTCAGGTTAAGCTAGGTTAGTTTTTTTTACATCTGGTTTTGACAAAGTTATAGGTTAAAGTTTATACGAGTGAAGTTTAATGAGAAAAAGCTTGAAAATGTAACAAACAATTTAATTTAGTGTGATGGATGTGGTTGAATATTATTGCATAGCCAATCTAGATCCTGCGTTATATTTGAAATTGCTACTAAAAGACTATTTTCTAAAGATTTGGTAGATAGGCACGATCTATGCTTGTTTTTAATTAATAATAAAGTTGAAAATGCCGATTTGCAGAGGTATGTAGTTTTAAATGGAATCAAATTATTTAAGGCTAAGTCAGTTTAGATGGATTTTCATTTTGCCGTTTTATCCAAATTCTAAAATATAACTTGTAGCAAATTCTAATTCAAGTGTTGAATCTGATCTCAACTTTTATTTAACAATAATAATTTATTTGTTACATTTGTGACACTTCGCTGCCCACCTGCGGGTAATCCATGGCCCCCTAGGGAACCGCGGTCCACTACTTTAAGAGCATTGTTCTAGACACCAATATATCTTCTACACATCCTAAAGACATCTTAGAAACAATAATGGGAAATTTTCTTTAGCGAGTGTGTTATCATATTAAGGATTACCTTATTTAATCTCAAATTGTCAAATATTAGAAAGTCGTGGTCTAAGACACTAGACACTCGTTGATTATCTTTAGACGCCAGTCAATCCGCTGAACTTATCGAATAGATTTGTCGAGAAGAGATCAGTTTGTGATGTTTAGCATATACTCTGGAGAGACCTATCTTAAAGATCATCATTCGAAGACTGGTGTTTTTTAAATTACATGAGTGCTTTGGAATACAATAAAGCTCACTATCATATATGTTATAAAAATAGCTCAAGTATGCTATTTTTGAGAATACAATTACCTTAGCCTTTCACGAGTTGGAAACACCTTAAAAACACAAATTAAAATTAATATTAAAAAAAGATTATTTTATACAAGTCATAAGTTAATATATTTATAAAATGTATATTATAGTAAAGTATAGTAAACTTTAAGTTGCGGATTACCCGACGATGTTCGTTTTATCAGATAGAAAGCATCTATAGTCAACAAGTAGCCTGTTGGACTTTCAAGGTTTCAAGGATATGACATTATTTGCACATTTGTTTTTTAGTACTTTCTCCCTCCCCCATTGTAGCTCTTTCAAAAAATGTATTTTCATAAACTGTACTATTGTCCTGGAGCGAGGTGGCTAACAGGAAAATATTGTGAACCGGTATCATTCCCTAATATCATATAAAAATATACAGTTAAATAATGAGACACTTGTAGCAAACTGATATTATATGCGATCGTCTATAAATCAATGTTTTTCAATACAAAATTTCAAATAACCATTTATTTCTAAATTTTCAAATATTTAGAGATATTTAGCAAAATTTCTCTTAGAATCTGATTCGAGGTGAAATTCTTCAGGAGAATCAATCATAATATTTCATATTATGAAATTATGTAACTTAATGTAATCTATTGGATATTATTAGACTAATCTGAGCCCAATACAATCAGTATTTTATGAAAAAAGACGTCGTTGTTTATAAGCTATCCAAGATTGAAGTAGGAAAGCTCGTTAAATAACAAAAACTATTTATTTATACGATGTTTAAAATTTGATGGCTATTTAACGACTAATATGGTAGAAATCAATTTTTGAAAAATATTTGTTTATCTGTTATAATTACCTAAGCAAATATTTGTTATTATTTTAAATTCAGAAGCTTCTTGAATTTTTACTAAGATAGGTATAAATATAATAATAAATATACAAATTCACTGAATATTATAGAATATTTATTTATCTTATTTAAAAAACGTTACCGTGGAAAAATAATAAAAAATCAAGAAGTAAGTATTTTTTGAAAAATCGCTTGAATTTGAATAATGACAGCTTTATACAAAACATGTATAACTTTTAAAGAGATAGGTGTTGGTTCTAGGTGAAGCATTTTTATATAATAATAAAAATTGCGTAAAATTACGAATTGCATATTAATATTAAGGTAACAGCACCCTCCACGTACCATTCCAATCAATCTTATAATCCCAGATATATTTTCCCACTGGCTAAAAACTCACTTGTTCCATCTGTCGAAAATATTAATTCTCAGTACGATTTCTCCTACCCCTATCATTCCCTCACCATACATATTTCCAAAAAAAATTATTATTTATAAAAAAATTTCCAATTTATGTTCAATTTCCTCCTACTACTGAAGATGGGCTAACACCCGAAATATATCGAATTCAAAACTCATTTTTATTTTATTTCCTTTTTTGTGAAACCTACCTCACAATTTTACGCAATTTTTATTATTTTATACCAAACAAGTCTCTGAAGGTCCGCGGAGTAGATTTGCTCTTTCTAATATGATAAACAAATTCGTATAATAAAAATTTAGAAATCGTTTAGGTTTGAATAATTATCACAGCCAAAATAATATCTGAAGATCACACCGAGTAAGAGGGTACAATGACGTTTTTTTTCATCTATACGGCCATCACATTCGAATAAAAAAAATTTAGATATCATAAAATGTCAAAAAATATACATATATAAGAATATATAGTATATGTCAATCTATAATTTTGGAATTAATGAATTTTACAATCTATTTAACTAAATATAAACATTCAATGTATCTGTATCTCTTAAGTAGTTAGCACTCGAAGTCCTTAAATCAATCCATATTGATTTTAAAATTATATTCTCTTTGTAATAAAACTAAAAAGAATGTTGTGTATCGAGTGAACACGACCTTCTCTTGTGGGCGCAGTGCAATTGACATTTTGTCAAATTATCAGTCAATTAGAAATGACATCCAAGCAATTGAACAATTGCCGCTGGTCATTCCGTTTAAACGGAACAAAATCGAAAGCAGACCAAATCGTCCGATTCCTTCAAACGTAAAACAACGAATTATTTGTTATTGCTGACTTTAATCGAGTAGTATAATGTAACATTTAAGTATATATAAATCTTAGAATTAAGCAAATTAATAAAAAAAAAAAATTGTATTATAATTTGTAAATGAAAAATAAAATTGTATATTCTAAAAGATAAAATAAAAAATAAAAATATGTTTAGTTTTTTTTTTATTTTTATGGATTTTTATTAATGAGACTTTTATTTTCAGAATGGCGCTGGCAGTGGCGGAGAAGGCGGAGGCCGGGCCAATGGGTGAGTTTCTCTTCGACGTTTTTATCTACCCCCATAATAATCATTTATTTTAGAGTGGGCTACTTTTAACCCTACCCCTTGATATGAGCTCTATACCCCTACTTTTTTTTATATAAAATTATTATCCTAATAAGAAGCTATTGCTTTTGTTGAAATTGTCCAGTGCAAATTACAGGTAGAGAAGAGGAGATTTTCTCACCCTGTAGAAACTTTTCCCCTACTTCCGCTCAAACCAAAACTCCTTAAAGGGAATAAACGGGTAAATAATCACTAAGAACTTTTAATTTTTTTTAATGAAAGATTTTCTTTCCTTTTTTTTGCGAATCTATTGCTCTCAGACTAAGTCGCTTCCGAATCCGGTATCCGCGGATCATGGCCGGTGGTAAGGGTTAATATTGAAAAATTTTAAATAAAAAGAATTGAAGATGTGTCCCTGAGTCTCCCTCCCCAATGTAAAATTCAAATAATTGCATTAGTAGTTAAAATGTCCCTGAAATACCACATGATGTTAAGACAATTACTAATCGCACCATTCTAAAAAAATGTAATAGTGGAAATCTAAACAACTTAAGGAGGTTGAGGTGTTATATGAAAGCAATGGAACTGTTTTTGATAATTATGATTTTCCGAAAATTTAATAATTGAAATTTTTTTAAATAAATTTTATCAGAAAATCACCTTTAAGTACATCATGGAAATGTCATATTTATTTGATAATTTATTGAAAAATGATAATACAAATTTGCTAATTATAATCCGAATATGTGAATGGGAATAAAAATCACAAAATAAAAATTTTAATATCACTCGATAGCTCAATAAAAAATAGTGAATTAATTTATTGTTAGTTTTAAAAATATTGAAAAATAAACAACTTATAATCATTATTATAAGTTTCTTGTAGGCCTCCACTTGGGTATTCACACTTGACAAAGATTACAGATGATGTAACTGAAACGTCCTGTATTTTTTCTAGATTGTTAATAATAGTTAATAATGTGGATTTTATCAAAAAGTTCTGCTAAGTTTTAATCAATCAAAAATTCGAAATTTAAAAAAAAATCATAAACAATTGCCTTGACGTCAAAGATCTGTTCTATTCTAGCATTTTTCTTGCATTTGGAAATGTATATTTTGCATTTTTAAATTAACTTAAAAACAATTTATAATAATATCTTGTTCTAAAGTTTAATTTCACTGTCCATCCTCTATTAATATAGGTGCTGAAATTATGTAATTAAATTAGGCTGCACAAAAGATCTGCTTATGTGATCTACGTTCAAGAACCCTCTTAGTATGCCAACCTTGAACTAGCTTAAATATCATTAAATTTTCAAGTCTAGGAAATCCATTAAAAGCTAAATAAAGATAAATAATATAATGTGGTTTTTTGATGAAAGCAATATAGGTTTTTTTTTATCTATTATAATTATTATACATACTTAGGTGAAAGTAAGGGATTTTATTTGTCCGATAATTTAAACTACTTGTCCACTAGCAAAAGCATTGAAAATTTCTAAATTTGTAGAAAATGCCGTGTCAAACTAATAAGAAAAATCAAAAATTCTAAAGTTAAGATAATTATTTATTCATTCGAAATAACACCTTTCTTTTAATAAGCACATATATCCGAACATGTGCTTATTAAGGGTGATTATTGAAAAGGTAGTGAAAACATCTTTTTAAGTATAAATAGGTTTAAAAAATTATAAAACCTAGGTCAGTGGTGGTTCTCTATCTGGGGCCGTGAAATATCTTAAGTGAGGGGAAATGGAAGGAATGAAACAAAAGTCGAAAACCGTTTATTGATAAATCCAATATAAATCATATACAGGGTGTTTCAGGAGCAATAGTAAATATTTTAGGAGGTGGTAGTATAGACGAATTGCAATACAAAATACCATATAACACGTGTCCAAATTTTATTGAGTACAGAGTTACAGCTGTTAGTATGTAAGTCAATATCGGCATACTCAGCATGTGTAAATACGTGCGGCATGTTTACACGCTACAGTACAGTAGACTTGGCTAACAAATCGCGATGAAAACTTCAATGTAAACAACTCCACAACTTGAACATCAACACTCTACTTCTGACATTCGATAAATACGACCATAGCAACTGGTGATCTAACACACGAAACAAAAATGCATTGAACTCAGCTGTATCTCTGTACTCAATAAAAATTGGACACATTTTATATGATATTTTTTATTGCAATGGGTCTATACTACCACCTCCTAAAATATTTACTATTCCTCCTTAAACACCCTGTATATCATCTATCACAGGTATAAAAATACCTAAGATATTTTTAAACTAGATTTCTTAATTTGAACATTCCTTATTTAGCAGGGTTATTAGAAGAGAGGGAGGGCGTTTGAAATCGATGTGGGGGGGGGGGGCAATTACAAAAGGGTGAGAACCACTTTTATAGGTAAATTATAAATGAGAATCTTAAATTAAGTATCAGCTAGACACGAGACAACCAAATTTTAGTTCAAATAAGGCGTATTCATTCTTTTTAATTAAACTATTAAAAGTGTTAATTTGACTCTCCGCCATTTATAGATATAGGTGCTGAAATTATGTAATTAAATTAGGCTGCACAAAAGATGTGCTTATATGATCTACGTGCAGGAAGCCTCGTATTATTATGCCAACCACAAACTAATTTAGATATCATTAAATTTTGAAGTCTAGGAGACTTTTTTTAATTATTAAATATATTCAACATGAATAATTATACCCTTTTTATCTACATAAATAATTATGTTACCGGTCTATCATTAATTCTAATCATTCTAATTAATGCTGACATTCAATAATGATTATTTATTGAATTGCAGCTTTAGAAAAACTCTGCCACATTTCGATTTTCCGAGATTTGAGAAAAACTCTGTGATCCTCTAGTAGATCAATTAGATTTATTTTTGTGTAAATTTAAATTTACTTAGGGGAGGCGCGTGTTTTACACTTGTTGAGTGTGAGTTACCCTGTATACCCTGTATACAAATAAGATAGTCTTTGATTGTTAAAGAAACATCCAAAAATGTGCTTGCTTGAATTTACTTTTGCAACAAGTGGGTGTCATTTCTAAAGATTTTTCAGTATTAGGTATAGAAAAATAACTTCAATTTCTTTTACGTCTTGAAAATTCAAAACTGTCATAGGTGTATGGAAAATATTTGGGAACTGTAAATAAATTATTGGAATAATGGCATAACTCCAGATGTGGTGATAATGACTTGGAATCTCATAAAATTCATACTTGTCATTTGTACCTGTAATTTTAATAAAAACTACTCGATTTACGATGATTTGTAAAAATGAAAAATTTCCTATCATGAGATGGTTTTATCTTAAATCTGCGAAATCATTTTTACGTATTTACTACTTACTTTTGAAACAGAGTGTACCACCCCAACCTCCTTAAATTCATAAATTGTGCCTATTCTACAAAATATCTTTAGGTTTTATTATAAATTATGCTAATTAGTCGGTTATCTGTCAAAAAGGAAACTCTTTGTTATAAGTTTAGTTTGGGTAACAGGAAGCCGTCTAGATTAGCTGGTAACAAACTGCCTTTGTCGAGATACGATATGCATCTTTGTCACTTGTTGAATCGTATTCTTCGAAACAGAATTAGAAACGATCAACTCGTCCAGGTTCATTATTCGATTTAATCTTTAAGACTCTAGCAATCACTCAGGGGTGCATGAGTTAAAGCTTTTCTCTTTTTAATGGTGAGAAACAGTAAGATTCAGGGGAAATACGATCGTAATGAGGCGTTTGTGATTAGATCTCCTTCATTTATACTCTTACGGAAAAATTATATTCGATCAGATTTCTGAGACATGTACAGAGATAAGAAATTTCAGATCTGGTAAGTTAATCTAATCAGATATAAAGTCAGATCTGAGAAATGCTAGTCACTATTAAGACAAACACTTCTGGCTCAGATAAGGATTTATTTAATGACAATTAGAGTCCGGTTGCACAACTATATTCTACTTTGACTTTAATTTTCTACTGTCCAAATTTGTTTGAAAGCTTATTTAATTTATTAGATTCTAGCTTTTATATACATATTCATGATATATTGGAATTTTGAATCATGGCTTTTCTGAAAATTTTTTAATCTACATTACCGTTTTTTAAATTTGGGAAATCTACCCCAAAATATTCTCTTAGGGTCTGTCACACATTTTTTTACAAAAAAAGAACCATTCTTAACTTTGAAGTATTAAGCCTTTCCAACTGCAAAAATAAATCTAATTTGCACAACCAGATATATATTTCCGTAAGGGTTCGCGTAGTCCATAGTCCATTCCTCATTTAGGTACTTGACACAGTCCATATATCGTAAATATCCAAATGAAACTTTTTCTTTCTAATAAATGGGGCTTAGCACAAAGCCATTTATTGCATTGTTGTCACTTTTCATTTAGGCTCAATAGAAAAAATAGCCATGAAATTCTACTGAAGTCCGAGATGGCCAGGTTTTCACAAATGGTTAGATCAAAGTGGGATAAATTATTTACACATCGATGTAAACGCCGCTGAACGGTCAGTTTATTTAGTTGAATTAATTTTAGGGTTCCTTACAAAAGTAAAACGGAACCATTCAGTTAGTGTCGCTAAAATTTCCGTCTGTATGTCCGTCTGTCAGAGTATTGTATGTTAGCTTGTAAACTAAAGAAGGCACAAACTAAAATTTATGTTTATCAAAAAGCGTATTAAAATTTCAATTGGATGATTTTTTTGAGGGAGAGGTCGAATTTTAGTGGGGTCAAAAATAAAGAACATTTTTTATTATGGGGTGTGAGGTATCTTTGAATGATTCCATTAAGTAAAATTAGACTAATTTTTTCAAATTTAATTCACTTTAAAATAACAGCAGGGCCCCCAAAATACACATTTTCGGCTGATTTTTGGACCTATTGGGAATCCGGAACAGCTTGACCTATAGTCGTAAACAAAATTAACGAACTTATTAATCCTCCCCTTATCAACTTGAGTATTTTGGAAGATATAAACTACCCCCTCAGTATGCAAGTCAGACTGGCACTTGGTTGACTTATTTATTAATGTAATGATATAAGGCTTAACAGAATTAGTTAACCCATTAATTCGTAATATAATAATTAAAATTGCGATTAATATATGTATTTTCATTAAAATTAAATAATTATATATTCAAAAAAGTAATTAGAATTAAGTAAATAAAATCCATTGGAGTGTAGAATGGCATTCTTTATTACCCTATCGTAGAATTTCAAAAGAGAATATTTCCTTCTTCTTCAATTAAAATATCTAGAATGTCCACCATTCATATTAAAATATTCGTTTATAAAGTGGTGTTCAATATATAGAATGGAGCTATTGTTCTAATCATACTAATTGCATGAAAAAATCCAATCTGTTTCTCATCATGTGAAATTTATTCTTATAATTTTATAATATTTCAACGGATGTATCATTTTTAATTGCAATTTATCGATTTACATTTTAAAATATTTCCCAGGGCGTAATAATTTGAGATAAAAGTATAAAATTCACTTTTTCAAATTCAAGGGAACTAACAAAACAACTCCATTTGAAAATTAAACTCTTTCGTTTATTCTATTCCTTTAAATTTCTTTGTTTTGTTTTTGTTTTACTTTTTTATTCAGAACGTTATCTCAACTTTTTTAATTTTCTTTCCTGAGGTTTGACTTGATATGATTAAAAACAACGAAAAAGGGTTGGAATTTTCATTTACATAAAGCCCAGGATATATTTTTCTTTCCACTGACTCCATTGAAATCAATTTTTTTTTTTTTTTTTATAATGATATTGATACAAGAAGAAGTTGCACCAAGAAGGTACAACCTCTGAAGTCCGTGGTGGACCCTTGTAACGTGAAGATAAGGGGAGATTTAGGGATTGGGTAGAAGTCGAAGGTATCTGTGGATGCTGGTCTTGAAAGTTTGAAGGTTTAGGAAATTAATCTTCATAGATTTCGAATACGATAAATCCACCCTTAATTAAATACAAATACATAGCTAAAGCAGATTTCCTTGTATAGTCTGGGATATTAGCATTACCACAAAGCACCATGTTCTAATTCAATCATTGTACTAGTATAAAGTAAGTCACCTTAAATAACCCACGGTTAAAAGTAAAGTTGTTTGTTAATGGTATTTATTTCAATATAGCAAATGGAATTTTAAAATGCACACTATTTCGAGTCTGTTAAACCTAGTGTAGCTATATTGTCACCTTTAGAAATAAGAAATTAATTATGCAACACTACACGATTGCAATCATACAAACAATAATACAAACGAAATTGCAAATATATATAAAAACAAGTTAACTATAATTTTCGATTTAAATACAAAGCCTGGCTTTCACTACAAACCCCATTGTTTTATTAATGTTCTACCCATAGAGTAATATAGAGTGGAAGGCTACCGAATATCGGAAAGCGCTCTCTAGCGGCTCGGAGAACATTATTATTAGACCTTAAGAGCTATTCAAAGATCATAGTCATTGGACATTCAAAGCCTTTGTCATAGATAAAAGATTGATACAGCCTTTGTGCTAAACGTTCATTTAGAATATTTTCCAACGTACAAATTTATAGATTAAAATATTATTAAATATGCCTAGTTCTCGAAGTCAATGTTTTGTGAAAGGTTGCTTTCGCGACACAAAATCAGATAAAGAACATAATTTTTGTAAACGACCTAAAAATCCTGAAATGCAAGTACCAATATAAAATTAACGAGTAATTTATTTCTTTGATTATTATATATTAATTCTTTAATAATTTTATTATAGAGCAAAAGAGAGCGGTTTCCCCCATTTTATTGCCCCTTCCAAACCGCCAGAGAGCTCTGTAACTCATATACGCTAAAATACATTGGCCCCTTATGGAGCTTTCCACTCTATATTACTCTATGGTTCTACCCTTAATAATTAACCTAAAAATTATAAAACTCTTGTACAAAACTAGTCAGCTTAATGGAGCCAATTGAAGCACAAAAAATGCTAATGGATTAGCAGCTTTATTGAGATTACTATTCGTTTTGCAATCGTGTAGAATTTCCTAATTCATTTCCCATCTAAATGACAATTTTTAAATATAGTTGCTCTATGCCCGAAGGTTTTGAAATGGTACGCAAATTTAAATCGTTGTTTTAGTAATATCCCTTAATAATTAACCCAATTCACTAAAAATAACAAAACTCTGGGTTCCCTGTGGATGAATAATTTTATTCATCTTAACGGAGCCCTTTGAGGAAGAAAAAAAGCTAATATTCTAGTAGCTTTAATAAAATTGCGGAATTCACACGCGTTATGCAATCCTATAGAGACATAGAATTAATTTCTTATCTATTTGAAAATATGGTTCTTGTAGGTATGTAAGTTGCGAAAAAGTATGTAATTTAAAATTCCATTTGATATTGGGAAAGAAAAAATCGGTGGAGGTAGAGGGGGATAGAAATGAAATGTAATATTCAAATTAAATTACAGTATAAAAAAGAATCGTTGAAATATTAAGGCTAATAGTGGATATAAACATCTTCATTGATCAAAACACCTAAAGGGCTCATCTTTATTCAAAGACAGATAAGATCGGCAACCTATGACCTGCAGGCGAGTCAATAATGACACACTAAAAGTTTGAATTTGATATTGTTGTAGGTACTTGAAATTTTCTTGGGAATTTATAAGTGTTTGCGAATGCCTACGGGCAGCCCCTTGGCTCAAATGGGTTTCTTGATAGCTACCGCACAGTACGTGCGCAATGTTTATAAATAAACTTCTTCATCGAAAAAGAGGGTGAGATAAACATTGTTTGCTCAAAAGATTGTTAGTAATTTAAAATTTTCATTCAATTCGCAAATAAAGATAATAATAATAAATTATTGCTCATTTTATTGTATGATTACGCGAGGCTTAACATCGATCTTAATAGAAGCTTATTAACAGTATTAATAAGCCGAGGGGGTGTTTTGATGCAGTGAGTAAATAGTAGCCGTAGAACTAATCCTACTGGGGTCTTGGAGTCGTAAAACAAGAAATCGTTAATTAAAACAATCATATATCTTTGTTTTTTATTTGACAAAATGAACAGCTCAAGGGTAACCCCGAACGGTACACTTGCCATTTAATAAATTTGTCTAAAAAAATTGTTATCGCATATTTATTTTTAGGGACTGTGTATAAAATATGTGCGGAATTAGGAGAGAGAGGAGCATATGGCCTAACGTTACAATATGTGACGAGGAGGGCGGATTGATTAGAACAAACGTAACTTCACAAAGTTACATCAATTCTCTTCTTTTAATAACCGTAATTTTATATTTCACTTTTACTGCGTAATAATTATGCAAAATGAAAAATTTGTTTTATTGTTTTTAAAAATTTTAATTTTTGCTTTTTTAAATAAATATAATTTCTATGCCTATTCTTCTACTATATTAGAGTGAGTATTTTATGGAAGGGCCCTTAAACATGTCAAAAACGTGCTTAAAAATATTCATAATTCAAGAGTCAAATTTTTTTTGTCTATCTGGATTCGGTAAGACATATTTTTTTTTAACAAAGAACTGAATAGATTTAGCCTTGTTAGCTTCAGAGGTTGAAAAATTCAAAAATCACAAATTATTATAAGCTCAAGAACGGTTGTTTCTAAACAACTGAAATTTAGTTTAAAAGTGGATATTAATATACTGTATCTTTCAGCCAAGTTTTCTTAGCTCCAAATAGTTCGACCTATTGTCAAATCAGAAAAATTTGTGGTAATTATACTGATTTTTAAGAAAGTTTGAACTTATTTCCGCAATTAATCTTAAATTTAGAGGAATTAAATCGCACTTTTTTGAGCTATTGTTCATTAATATTTTTTAAGATTTCACTTTTTATTCTTTTGTTGCAGATAAATCTTAATTTATTTTCATTCATAACTGAATATATATGCTTCCAAATACTTAATATTTTTTTCTTCATTTTACAATATTATCTAACATAATTTTCTCAGTCATATTAAGGGTTAAGTAAATCCCTTCAACCCCGGGGCTCTGGAGTTGCCTCATTCTCTAAGGGAAGCGTAGTTAGATTGAAAATTTCAATATAACTGCCAAAGTTTATTTCTTCATTATATTACCATAAAATTTCTTAATATAATCTAAATCGGTAGCCTTCGTTTATGAAGGAAATTTGTAAACATATAAATTGGCTTTTAATCAAAAAGTAGAAAAACGTTTTTTATGGTTTTCCATGATTGCATATTAAATGCAATTTAAAATGAGATTTAATTGACGGTGTTTGCGCGAGGCTTGGTCAAAACCATTATTATGGATAATTATAGTCTATCGCACCTGATTATGATGCTGTACCGACCGTAATACAGAAAATCGCACTATGACCGCCATATAAATTTATTCCAATAAAAATGATAGTTTTTTTTATATAGAAATTAATAATATATATTATCTCTATTAACTTTTAAAAAGTTGTTTATCATACAAAAATATTTATTAAAAAACAAATAAATGCTTTAAAACACGTTCTAATGTGAAAAATTATGCAAAACATGTTAAATTTTCGAAAGAGAATTTTGGGAAAAAATCAACTAGATTAGACATTTTTGATGAAATATTCTCATCGGAATGCACAACGTTTCGACAACAAATTCTGGAGTCGTTTACAAGTGCTTTTTAAGTCATTCCAAAAGGTCGAGGACGATATTCCAAAAGATTGACTGAATCACTTCAAAAGTACCTGAAAATCTTGTCGAAACGTTGTGTATTTTGAATTTTGAATAAATTTAAAAAAAATGTCTAATCTAGAGATAGTTTTCTCTGAAATTAACTTTTAATAAAAAATTCAAATCGAATCCACATTTATACAAAATTGTTTAACTTGTTGATTATAATCTTTCCTTACAAATAGTACAAACCTTGTGCATATATTCCAAAAGATTCTGAATTTATACTAATGGCTTCTCAGAGATTTCCTAGTCTCCCCGCATACAAATGAAATATCCCAAGTCTTCGAATTCTTTTTATATAAAAGCAAACGTACTGTTTGGGGTTACTCACTGTTTTATTTGTCAAATAGAATGTAATCAATTGACCATGTGTGATTATTATAAGTTAGCATAAGAATTTGAAAAAATAAATAGGTTGCCGAACATAAAAGATCTTTAATCCAAAATCATTTCTTCAAATATGATTATAAAAGATATAAACAAACCCTACTAACTAAGCTAATTGTTCTTTCCCATGAACAAATTTTATTCTGTCCAAATTAAAAAAAAAAAAAAAAAAAAAAAAAACTATTTGTTTTCATATTTCAACGAGAAGATCTCTTTCTTTTCTACTAATCTTATTCTTAGCTTTAGTAAAAGTATAATTATAATCTTGCAAGATGGTAAGGAACTCGTGATGTGTGTTGACAGTCATCCTGGCGACAATCCATTCTACTCGAACATCGATAGCATGCCGGATATCCGTCCTCGAAGAAAATCCATACCACTTGTCTCCGAGCTGGTAAGTTCCCAAACATGTTTATAGGATTCTAATAATGAATTCAGTAATATACCTGGTAATTCCACTAATCTCTCTAAGAATCTCATCCATGGAAAAAAAGGTCATTCCATTAAGTTCTATTACCATTGAATTTTTCAAATCTTTTATTCAAAAAGATCTCATTTCAATTGTATAAAATTGATGACCGAATCACAGATTTCATTTAAAGATTATTTTATGGTTAACTGCCTAATTCTCTGAATGTATAGGAATTTAAAAGCGTGGTTTAATAGCACTTTTATGTTTGCCTCCCCATGGGCCGTAAAAATTCGCAGTGTTCTAAAATATTCGATATACAATAAAACACAAAGCACTTAGAAAATTTATTATTATTAAAAGACCATAAAACAATTTGTATTCGTTAATTAATACTAATTTAAATTTTAAAATTATATTATTTAATTATTATTACTCCGTACATTTGGCAAGTAGAGTATTTAATTAAACTAGAATTAATTTTATTTTATTTTTTTTAAATCGTGTTTATAAATGTCTGAATATTTATTGCCTGTCTGTATTCCTATTTGTGCGCGCGAGTCTATATACACATGATAACTTAAAAACAGAAGAGATGTTTCGACTGAAACCCGTTAAATTACCCATTTTAATGAGAAAAACTCATCATAACGCACGATCTTTCGATCCCCTACTTATTTCTGGAGTCGTTTTCAAATCCAAATTGAAGTTTTACACCGATTGAAAAGGCTTTGAAGTCTAACTTAAAACTTCAATCTCTACTTGAAAACGATTCCAGAATTAGGGATCGGAAAGTGGTGCATTCTGATGAATTTATCTCATTAATTGTGTAATCTTAGTGATTTCAACCGAAACATCTTTCCTGATAAACAACTCAACCACGGAAGTATCAATCAAAATCAGAAGTTCATAGAAATTTCATTATGTAGCTAAAATGTTCTTATATTTCAATAATTAAAAAGTGAATATATTTTAGACTTTATAGTTTAAGAATGAAAAATGTTTTAATGGACTACTTGGAATAGAGTTGATTGGGGAGAACATATATCCAATATTCGAATAAATGTTTTCTAACTGTCTGGATGTGTGTCAGGATTTCGGGCGAATGCTCTATTTGGTCACAAAATCTTTGTATTCTAAAAAAAAAAAAAAAATTTAGGCATCTAGCTTCAGAACTTTCATTCCGAGTCTTAAACGAACGAAGATTTGTTTTACATCAAAATCAAATTAAAATTTTTGAAGACGTACGGTACAGTTATAGGATAAAGCCGCCCTAGTAATAGTTAATCAATTAAATTATAATAAACTATTATAAATATATTTTGAAATCTAATTATCTTTAGATAAATTCATCGCTTAAATAATTTTAATAAAACAATTATTTGTAATAAACTATTATTGGTTTTAAGAAATTTAAAAAATTGTTTATAATTAAGTAATGGAGAGGGATTCAGCCAATGGGTAGCCTCTGCTAAATAAAAACTCCCAATTATGGAAAACGTTTCGGCTTTAATTAAATAATGCCATCATCAGATCCTAAGAGCTGAAAAAAGCGATAGAGCACACATGTAAAAATACAATAAATTTTTTTTTACAAAAAATCCAAAGTTGTTAATTATAAAATTATATCTTACAGTATTAGCGACACAATTAATTTTATAAATAAATTGTATGCAGGCAGAGTTGTTATGGATTTTATCATAATATACAAAATTATATGAAATATAAAATGGTACATAAATCTTGGTGTGCTCTCACTAGATATCCGCAACGTCTCAAGTACAAATACAGCACATTTTTCTTTTCATTCAATTAATAATAACATTATGAGGACATTGATCTAATTAGGATCACTGACCCCTCACAAACATCTCTCAATTAAAAGGATTTCTCCAAATAATTAATTATTAAGAATATCAAATTTGAATTTAAAATGACAATATATAAAAAAAATTTACAATTCTTTCCCTTTTTCTCAATGTTTACTATACTTGGGCATCAGTATTTGTCAATATTGACAAGTAGGCATTGCTAGAAACAATCTGTTTGAAAAAATTTTCAGCTCTTAGGAACTGATGATGGCATTATTTAATTAAAGCCGAAACGTTTTCCATAATTGGGAGTTTTTTATTCAGCAGAGGCTGCCCATTGGCTGAATCTCTCTCCATTACTTAATTATATACATATACAACCATCAAAATTGTATTAAAAAATTGTTTATTTATGACTATATTATGTCGACACCTTAAAATTTCAATAAAATCATTCAAATTTCTAGATTTTTGAACCGTATATTCTAAAACTAGAGAGTCTAAAATCTAATCACTTCTTCACAATTGGCATCAAGACGAACTTTCTAGTCTTGTTAAGGGAGAATGGTGTGGGTTCTTGGTTAAACATTTTAAATAAAGTAAAGAAAATTTTGAAAAATTTTAGAAACTTTTTAAAATGTAAAATACTAGGTAGGTTTCACAAAAATAAAAGATAAGATGCTTGTTTAGCACGACTATATATATTTCGGGGTATAAGCCCATCTTCAGGAGTTCACAGGGGAAACTTATACCCCGAAATATATAGAGTCGTGCTAATCAAGCATCTTATCTTTTAATTTTGTAAAATCTACCTAGTACTAAATTAAAGTAATGGAAGGCAGCCCAGGGGTAGTGAGGAAAGAAAAAATTAACACATATCAAATAAGGTGTAATTTATTGGAATCCTTCCTCTTTTCCTTTCAAACCGACGTTTCGGATGATTCTTCCCTCCTTCTCCAGGGTTTTAAGGGCTCAATGAAGGAAACAAATAAAATGCTTCCTTCCTCTCTCCACTCAGTGTTTAAAACTTTTTTCTGCTAAGGAAGAAAAAAGTTTTAAACACTGCTATGGAGAGAGGAAGGGAGCATTTTATTTGTTTCCTTCATTGACTCTTTGAAGCCCTGAGGAAGGAGGGAAGAATCCTCCGAGGCGTCTGTTTGGGGGGAGGGGAGGAGGGATTCCAATAAATTTCTAAAATTTTCTCAACTTTCTAGTATTTATTATGGTGGGTATCAAAATCCAGACAAACAGACAGAAAAAAAAATGTTTTTAAAATGATTTTTCTCCACGTTTCAGATATTTTTAAGCATAATGAGCAATTAAAAAAAATAGAGTGAATTCATTCACAGGGCCTACTAAGTAATAGTTAACTGATCCAAAAGGTTATTTGGCTACTTTTGATTTATATGACTGTAGAGTGCACTACAAATTTTCGAGAAACGCACAAGAACAATTTCTAAGCGATTCCTCGTTTAGGAGGAAACTGGTTAAATAAGAAAAGGATAATTTCTCTTTTCTCTCAGTGTAATGTTGTTTGTTGTCTGTGGTTGGTTCCTTGGTCAGGAGAGAAAGTGGAATTACCAGGAGTGTACTTTTGTTCAATGTGATATTTCTATTCAAAAGAGCATTTCGGTCTCTTTGCAATGGGACAATTGAGATCACTGTCTCTTGAGAATTGGCAGGGCTCTTACAACTAACGATACAAGTTTTACTCATCCCATTGAAAATATACACTAATACAACTAGTCACAAATTTACATATTTATGTTAAGTTTATTTTGTAAAATTAGTTCTTATTTGTCGGCGCTTCGGTTAATGCTACCTTTTCCACTCCCGCCCTATCATGAAATAAAAATCGCAAATACAAACGGCAAATGAACAGCCAACGTGAATGACTCGTCTCATTTTCAAATGTAACGTAATCAACTTTTTCAGATAATTCTCTTCTCTCGGTTAACAAATCCCCTTTAAAATTACTGAATTTTAATCGTGCACATTTGCGTCCTTGAGAAAACGTACTTTTTATTCACCAGTTTCTAATTCATCTTGTATTGATCCGTAGTAATTTGAATATTTTAATTTTTTCCCCTTCTATATTAAAATATTAAATAAATATTAATGAGCAATTTTATTTCAATATTAATTAATTTCGCATTTTTTTCTATCTATTGTTCCAATATTTTTTTTCTTCATTTATCTAACTTTTAAATTCAAGGCGATGTATTTATTTTATTTTTCAATAAATTAAGAGTGTTTTTGGATCATCAAAAATATAAATATTTTTCAAAATTCAGCTCACTAGAGGTTATCCTCAAATTAATTTAATAAAAAATAAAATTTCATACTAAAATCTTAGATAGCTTATTATCATAGGCCTTCTTTAATTTCTTTGTAAAATGATAGTTTTAAATATATTTAATTATACTAAGGCATTTTTAGGGAGATTTACTTACACTGAACTCTCGGTATATATTTATTTATTCCCAATAACATTCTATAAAATTTTATAAATACACCTTTCTATACTTTATGGGGTCTATTTACGTTTTCTATATAGGAAAACGTCATTAAAAATTGAAATGATTTCCATCAAAGCATGTACGGAATGGTGGGGGCTCTCCCTCCTGGATTTTCAGAAATCATAATTTTAGATCAAATATATATATATAGAAAAAGAAAAAAAAACCCA